>JACCGJ010000820.1:22374-82201 GCA_013407085.1 Atriophallophorus winterbourni
GGCTGGACCAACAGTAGTGCAGTACAGACATAATGTGATTGTTGAATTGGGGAGATTTTACTTATAGATAAATCGCTCATGGTGGGATAATTATTTAGTATTCTAAAAATATGCCAAAAATTGACAATTACGAATTTACTGTGAATTGAATAAAGCTTGGTTGTCCTCACCAATTATGTAGTGGACCAAAAATATGTCTGCACTACATAAAATAAAACGAAAATTAAAGAAACGCATTAACAGACCAAAAGATCAGATTCAAGTGATAATATCCAATGTGTAGAATGCGTTAAAATGTTGGAAGATCCGTTAATCTCAATTACCGCATGAATTCACGCGCACAAAAATCGCAACTACGGAAGAAGACAAAGTCCGATGCATCGAAATTATATTAAACGTCAAACTGTATATTTTCCAAGCATTAATGCGTCTGACCACCTGAGCTCATCAAATGAGGTAAAGCAGCATTATTACAACTTCTTCAGCATTTGCTTCTTCAGTGCGGCATGAGCCGGTGTCCCACAAGAGATGAGAGACACTAAACATCATCATGCTATTTAGGAATAATTTAGGTGACAAAATGACTCGCAAAAATTATAGAGGAATCTCCATTCTGAATGTTGTTGGCAAATTGTTTGCAAAGTCTTACAGATCCGGCTGCAAGTTTTAGCTGATAGAATTTACTCCGAATCTCAATGTGGCTTTCGCAAGGGAAGATCAACCGTTGACATGATCTTCTCCCTGAGACAACTTCAAGAAAAGTGTCGGGAACAGCGTATGCAATTATACGCTGTTTTTATTGATCTAACTGACTACGTCAGCAGGAAGGGTCTTTTCAAAATGCGTGATCTCATAGGCTGCCCCCCATGGTTGCTGAGACTCGTTATTTCGTTCCACGCATGCATGAAAGGCTCAGTCCATTTTAACGGTTTCAGTTCAGAAGCAATTGAAATTTGCCGGGGCGTCAAACAAGGGTGAGTTCTTGCTCCTAGGCTGTTCGGCATTTTCTTTGATTTGATTATGAAGCATGCTTTTAGGACGAGAACAGAAGGCATTTACATACGCACACGAAGTGATGGTAAGCGTTTCAACCTGAACCGGTTGAGAGCACAAACCAAAGTACGGTATGTGCTAATCCTTGACCTGTTGTTTGCCGACGATGCAGCCTTTATTGCTCACTCCCAAGAAAATATACAGTCGCTGATGTATTGTTTTTCGTCGGCATGCAATGACTTTGGGATTACAATCAGCATGAGCAAGACCAAAGGTTTTGCTCAAGAGACTTTATCGCCACCAATAATCACTGTTGGAAACGGTCAGCTTGAACCAGTACAGCATTTAATATATTGGTTCAAGCATTGCGGATAACCTCTCGCTAGACACAGAGATTGATAAGCGGATTGGCAGAGCAGCCGTCATTTTGTCCCGATTGAACTCACGTGTTTGAGGTAACCGCAAGCTGACTGTAAAGACGAGGGTGATGGTGTGAAAGGCGTGCGTACTAAATGCTTTACTATACTGCAGTGAAGCCTGGACCATTTACGCAGGATACGAACGGAATCTGAATGCTTTCCATCTACGAAGCATTCGTCGTATATTGAAAATATCGTGGATGTACAAACAGACTAACGCTGAAGTGCTTTCAAAAGCTGGTCTGAAGAGCATGTTCACCTTATTAAGTCAGCGCCGCCTGCGATGGCCTGGTCATGTCAATAGAATGTAAAATGGTCGTATTCCGAAAGATCTACTTTATGGTGAGTTACAATTATCAAGTCGACCATTGGGTAGACCGCCGCCGGCGTGTAACTGACACCCTATAACAGAGTTCTGACTATCAATGCAAGTGCTGCAGGAGAGATTGTTCCTCCCGAATCGGACTGTTTTGTCATTCAAAAAGCTGCAAATATGAAATTCATGCGATTGTGATGTACATCCATGGTCAGAATCGAATAAGGGAGGCCAACAACAACAATGTGAATGAACCATACAAGGCGAAAAAACCAATGGGATGCAGCACATCCTTTACCAACAGCGAATGACCATTGTTGGGATTGACCGATTTTACACTAATGAGAGTAAGGAGCGACATGATTCTTACAAATAAAATATAGAGGATGGAAAATCATCCTCTCCGCGATTTGGTAAATTTAAGTTCCTCTAAGAATATACGAAGTCACTCAAGTTGTCTCCTTATACCGCAACCAAGACTCGATTGTAAACGTCATTTCTTCTCGGTGCGTACTTGCTATCTCTAGAATCCTCTATCACATGATATTGTGAACGCTCCTACTATTATCGATTTCAACTCAAAACTGTGTGCCTATATCAAAAAGCATTCCACTATCGGTCCTGAATAATGACCCGATATGAACCCACACAAAACAAACACCTCAATATAATTATGATTGCATTCTCTGTAATTTTTATAGCTGTCATCTAGTTGTATATGTGAAGCGATTGCTCTTTTTCAACCTGAAATCTTGATTCTTGATTCATGCAAGGCCAAAACGTTTATGTACAAAATATGTACAAATTATTTCGCTACAACGACAACATCCTGCAGCTTCTGCAAAACTAAGGAATGATAATCTTGATCGAGAGCTTTAGAAATAATAATGTGTTGCCTCAAAAATACATTTCAGACTAAAGAAGTGCTCATATCCCTATTATTCATAAAATGTCTTAACAAATAAATCGCTTATTTAATGTATCATCTATGTTTATCAAGGTCGCAATGTCACCTTGAAAATTTAAGTATATAATGAAATTGCGCAATTGCGTTCCATTATACAACAGCTGTAAGATTATTTACAACAGAAAAATGAGCTGCATTACACCGAAGGAATACAATTATGTTGTGAAAAAAGATGATGCTATCAATTTTTGTCACCGTTGTATGACAAAGGTCGGAGTCTGTGATACACAAAGCAGAGACCTTGCGAACGTTCTCATTACTGGCGATTATCGTGGACACTACAGTCATGGGTTGAATAGACTTGGTAGTCAACATTTAATAGCTAACAGCTCTTAGAAATGTATGTGCAGGACATTGAAAAAAATGTTTGTTCAAGAAGTGGTGAACCCGTTATTGAAAAAGAGACTGTCTCAACTGCTCTTGTTGATGGTAAAAACTTATTAGGACCAGTTGTTGGAAATTTTGCAATGAAGTTAGCTTTGGAAAAAGCCAAGAAAACGGGAACGGCTTGGGTTGTTGCACATGGTTTGATAAAATATTTTCATATTTATTTAAATACTTTGTTAGGTTCAAACCATTATGGTATAGCGGGGTGGTACAGTTTGATGGCTGCGCAAGAAAATATGATAGTTCGTTTTCTTTTCATATAATATTTTTGCAGGGACTTTCGTTCACGAACACATCTCCTCTGGTTTATCCAACGAGAGCGAAAAAGGTAAGATGAGAGCCTGCATAACATGATTATAATAAATATTATAGTTTACACACATTAAACTGCATATATTTATATCCGCAATTTTTTACTTGCGGTTATATTGTAATTTCAATCCGTCAAAATAAATGACAAGTATTCACGTCTTAAATACGTTTGGGGCTGAAAACTCAGAACGAAATTGAGTCCGTTTAGGTCTGTTAGATCTCAATGTTTGCAAGTAATATTTTTTTTATATCAATGAAATAAGTCGAGTTATCTTTTAAATTTGCTCAAACATTCATTATTCACTTTTAAATTTATTTCAAATTACAAATTATATTATTATAATATTGTTACATATCACCTTAAATGTAAATACATTTTTCTTCAAAGCTCATTTACATGCGTTTCCATAAAAAAACCCACGACCTGTTTCGTGCTGTTGACACTCATCAGGTAGGGACAGTGAGATCAAGATCCGCATGCGCTTGAAACAGTGGAAGAATGATAAACAAACTGCGCTTGTATTCTACTGTTGGATAAGGTTGGTACGTCCAACATGTGTGATCTCCTAACCCTACATGCGTGTGAAAATAAATAAAACCATGACCATAAGGAATAAGGCTCATTTGCATGCATTTCCATCACACACACCTCATGACCGATTCCGTGCTGTTTGCACGGTAGGACAGTAATATCACGATCCACATGCGCTTAAAACACTGGGAGAATGATAATCATTCTTGTCTACATGAGTGTGGTCTCATGTAATTGAACGGCTTGGTCATAGCAACCTAATCCAACAGTGCTATACAAGCGCAACTTGTTTAAATACATTTTTGTTTCAAGTTTTCTGTTGGAATTTTCTTCTTTCATGGATACATCTTTTAAACCTTGGACACTGGACCACAAATCATGTCAATTGAAGTTTGCAGATCTGTAAAGAACTCATCGTTTTATGCATAGGAATAAAGTATTAATTAGCAATGTCTGGTCGAATGTTATTGGATCATATAATGTTATGATGTAACATGGTTTTAAAAAATATTCAGTGGTAAAAAAGAGTAATTACAACTGATATTTATGATCTCCGTTTAGTATAAATTTTACAGATTCATCTTTTTCTACAAGCTACATTCTCTCTATTAATAGCATGCATCTCTTATACTATCTGATTGATTCAGACCAAAAGTTTAGTGAGCAGGAGGTAACTAATAGATTTTAAGTCTGTGTGTACTTCTGTTTAGCTAAAACAAATCCAAAATTCCTTGTGTAATTATATGATATTGAAAATATTTTCGGACACAAATGTCTGAAAATTACCGAGCCGGTTTCCCGTGAGCCGATCGGCAATTTTTCGATTTCAATTTAAAAATGTTTAGCACTAAAATGTTTGGTAATCCGCATAAGCCTTTGTCTAATTGGTAATCATTAAAAAAACATATTGAGTTCAAAGCTTTAATATCAAATTTTCTTTGCTGCAGTTTAGCTAGTAAATTGCAAAGACATATTTCTGCTCCTTGTAGTCTTTGACATCTGATATATTATGAAATTGTGTTCGGGTTATACAACGCTAATTTCTGGCGTGTATGAGTAAACTGCTACAAGATCAATCATGTGATATTCAATGACTCTTGAATATCCATCTATCAGCTCAATTTTGTTCAAACAGGAGCGATATATAGATGGTTAGAAAGTTCAGCGTTTACTGATAGCATTTTTTCGTTTCGCAATTCATTTCATGGTTAAACAATTATTAGTGCAACCACGATCAGCAGCGGCCTAGTAAGGCAGATAGCACGTGGTCTAAAAGTACTAACTCAGTTGATGTATACTTTTTATGGCATAAGTTATTAAGACGAAAAATGCGTTCTCAGACCAAATGTGAACTGATCTTTTTATATTCCAATTGTACGCTAATCATAAATTTGGCACATGTTTTCACCACGAAACTTTCGACGATTCAAACAAGGCACGATAGACCGTATACTAGACATTTGAATTGAGCTTAACACTAATTTACTTCCGAAGTCCAATAATCTAAATCCATTCATTATATCGATTCACTTAAATGTAAACTCCGAACTACATGGTGCCGAATATTTAAATTAATGATCTTTAGTTAAAATGAGACAAGCTAGCATATAAAATTGTAACATAGCTCAAGTAAACTGAAACATATTTGGGCATCTAAATTTGTTTAGAAATAATATGCATAAAATATGTGTTCCGAATTCCTATAAAATTGTAAATTACTGAAATGTAATAATAAAATTCCTTAAAAATATTTTAATTTGTTTCAGTGGTTTCGTCTTTTATTATTAGTAACTTCTTTTATTATTTTTAAGCGTTGCGTGGGAACAAATCCACTCACATTGGCTGCTCCGTCCTCTAAAGTTGGAGATGAGTTCGTTTTGGATATGGCAACAAGTGCGGTTGCGCTTGGAAAGGTTGGTAAATGCCCACTTTCTGTTTTACTCAATATTTCTTACAACCGAAGTATAATTGAAGTGTGTCTGCTGTGTGTAATCACACGTAACCCTAACAGATGTCAACCTTTAAAGCTATCAATTATCTGTGAATTACAAATTTGATATGACTCAATCCTTTTAACTCCAGCGGAAGAATGAGACTTCAGCAACTTTACATCTACGGGTCCCGCCTTTATTCTTGTATGAGTATAGAGCAAATTGATTAGCTTGGATTAACTTCAAAACTTTTAGTATGGTTCATTTTATTATTGAAATTATACTTTTTCATCATGCTGCATAATGTGATCTTAATACGTGAAACAAAAAAGTTTCTAGCTTCCGTTAGGTACAGTCGATGTTATGCAGGTAAACGGAAGTTGATTTTTGTACGTTTAAGAGATTTAAAGATATTTTATTCCTAAATTCTTGAAAGTAATAAATGGTTATCCATAACATATATCAATTGCATCCCTTATACTTGAATTCGTGACATAAATTCAATCTATTGGATAGTTCGAACAGAATCTGAAAAATATTAATAGCATGAATTTCCCTTAATCATAATTTTGTCGTACTACAAGTGTTCTTATGGTATACAATTCGTGTATAATGACCGTTTATCTCTTCGCTCGACAGAGCCATCAACAATCATTATAAAGTTATTTCTTCACACTGCAAAATATTTAAGTTTTTTCCAACTATACCACAATCCTCGTACGATTCTCGATACCTCGTCAACCTTTGGCAACTTATTTAACCGCACAGTTGTCCTGTCAATCCTCTAGGATTGCTTTCTGTTTGATTTAAAATCTTAAAGCTCTACATTATTTTTATGCTGCGGTGATTTTAAAAATCTTTCAATGCAACATTTTTGAACTTTTTTGTCTAGAACGTAAACAAAAGCAAATTTTTCGTGCTGTTTAGGTTCAAAATGGATAAAACAGGACCAGTTCCAATGATATTCAATAGCTTATTATTTTTCAAAAGCTTATTGTTTGCTGTAAACATCTAGTTCAACATTGACCACAATGTTGCAGTTTTTAAATGTTCACCAAACGTTGAATCTCACGCAAGCAAGCATATTTATCCTAAAAATATAGGTCTAGTAGATTTGATTTGTAAAAAAGAAAATTTGCCTAATTTCACCTAGATTAATTTAAATATATTATGTTAGTTATCAACTGCCGGCTGAATAAATCTGATATGAAAGTCACTTTCATATCTCAATCTTCATTTTTCAATACTGCAAGCTTACCTGGAGCGAATAAACGGAACCAAACCATCCATGCAGTGTAACTGATTAACAACAAATTCAAGATTCAAGATGATTCAAGAATTTATGGTCACAAAAAGCACAGCTTAACAATTACCATATCATAGTAAATATTTGTTCAGGAAATAGGTATAAAATAAGTATAGTCAAGTTGTATAGTTACCATGAGTCAATACGCAGGTGTCGTTAAATCGTTATGCAACAAATAAGTATCCATATTTCGATTGAACGTTTCGACGCTGTGAGATATGACAAGAGTTTCGGGGAGGGAATTTTAAAGGAAACAGACACGTACACAATAAAAATATCGGCGAAAGCTGAAACGGGAGTGGGGACTTTGCAGTGTCGCTGAGTGGCTGCGTGTATGTCGTGACTCACGGTATTCGAATAAATGTTTTAAGGGATGATGTGGGGTATTTAATAATTTTTATGTTAGCATCACATCGCTTCGAAGGCTTATTTGTAGGGGAGTGGGGAGTCTCAGTTTTTGCAATCGTTCCTCGTACGTTAGTTTCCGGAAACCTCTTACTAGTTTGGTTGCACGATGGCATATTTTATCAAGCAATAGTATATCCTTTTTTAACCACGGAGTACAAGCTTGTGATGCATGCTTATGGTTGGAATTAATTAGGCTTTCATGATGGTGGGTAACATCTTAAATTTCGCTTCTTCTCAAGCTTTTAATGTTCTTAGTTTCATTTTATTCGATGTTTTCCTCTATATTGGGACAAGCCATCACTATTGCTGAAGTTTAGGCACCAAGAATCAGGCGACCCAATAATAAAAGTGACTTTAAAGTGTTCAATATTTTAGATTTAATACACGCAGTAAATTTTGTATCCTAAATGTTTAGAGTGGATCTTTTGCTACATATTCTTGTCATCAAATTTTAAGAAAGGTAAATGTTTGTAACTGCGATCATATTGTAAGCAGCATTGACAAAATCACAATGCAGAAGAATGGTTGAACTGCTATCACTTATCTGTTTATTGTCGATTCAGACAAAGTATTTGAATGTACTATTATGCACCATCCGATAAATAGCACAAAATGCGATCGATATTTAAAATACCGGAACTATTCACCCAAAACATTTAATTTTACGTTTGCTACACCAGGTTAGACTTTCTGTTCTCATTAGGTCGAACACCTAGGATTCTCTTTAGCACTCTTTGGGAATGTGAATGTATTTTGGCGTTGAGGCCATTGTTAAATAACATTTTTGCACCGAACCACTTTGCTTAATCAGCTAATCATAGAGTACTTCCAGTTCAAACTTTAAGAAACTTGTAAAAGACGAATATTTTCTGCTCAAATCATTAGTTGTGACAGTTTGCACTCATCCGGTGGAGACAGCAAACAGCTGTTGATTATTCGACGCAATCAAATTAAATTTAACTACGAAGTCATGTATTTTATTTGATTACTCTCATGATCTTGGGTGTGAACACTGGTTTGCTCAGATTATTGTTTCGTATCCTATATTTGTATATATTGAACATATTTCGAAATATGCCTATTTTTCACTTTTTAATCAACCTGCTAGTTTATACCACATTTTAGGAATAAAACAATGTTCTTAAAGAGCACCGCACCATTCGAAATTCCGTTTTTTATATTATATCCAACGGACCATGGAAGATTCTCAGTTTTAAAGCTATGATGGCTGCGAAAGAGAATGTCACTTCTCAATCGGACAGTTTAGTCATTCAAAAAGCTGAGAAGCATGAAACCATCATGCGTTTGTGATGTACATCCATGGTCGACATCGACCAAAGGAGGCCAACAACTTCAGCACGTTTAAGTTTTAGTGCACCACAAAAATAGGTTCCATCATCCGAAAATGACAATCGTTTTATTTTATTATGTTGGGCTTTAAGCGTCCTTACTGTATTATCGAGAGGTTTCGAATAATTATATAATAGCGCATTTACTCGTTGAAATACTCCAATCAGGAACTAATCATCGGCACAGCCAAAACTTTGGGCGATTGATCCAAACAAAGGGTCCGTTTTAACCGATCAAATGTATAACGTTTTAATAGTTCATACAACTGTGCATGCGTACTACTACCGGTTTCTAGCTGTTTGCCATACACATGTGGAATCAGGAAGATTAGTTTCATTCAGCCTCGAAGTAAACTTATACTTGGAAATCACCACTAATCCTATTAACATGGCCAACGTTGAGATGAATGCTCCACACTGTGGTTCGAAGTCAACCGATCAGATCACTGTAAACTAACACACCGCAACCGGTTTCTGATTGTCTGCAGTCATCAAGTGGAGCCAGAAGGAATGATTTTAGTATATCGCTGCAACAGTTAAAAAGTGGTGCTGTGTATGTGAGTAACCTAGCAACGGGTCAATTCCAGGGATTTGGTTGGGTGATAAAAATCCACTTTTTAATTCAAGGTTAAGTGTTTAATGGTTTTAAAAGTATCAAATTTTTAGAATAACCAGAGGATCGTGGAAATCTCACCTAAATTTTGGCTATATCAGTTGCGTTAAATGTGGTTTTCTGCGCCACTTCTTCACCGAATTTTCTCCTGCCTCCACCCGAAGAGTGCAAACTATTTGTAAATGTAAAGAGAAAGAAAGATCGAGAGGAAGTTTTCAACTTTTGTTGCTGTTGTTGGCCTTCTTCGGTCGATGTCGACCATGGATGTACATCACAATCGCGTGAATGTTCAAGTTTTGCAGCTTTTGGAATGACTAAACAGTCCGATTCGGGAGGAACAATCTGTCCCGCAGCGCTCGCATGGATAGACAGTACTCGGTCGATCGGTGTTAGTTGCACACAGGCGGCGTCATCTGCGTTCAGTACCCAAGAGCTGTGTCTGCTCCTCCCCAGCTTGCAGACGACGCTTTACACAGTGTCTCCAATGTGAGCGGTCAAGAGCAAGTTCTTCCCAACTCGCAAGGTCAATGCCAAGAGCTTTCATATCTCTTTTGCAAACGTCTTTGTACCGCAAGTGCGGTCTGCCCAATGGTCGACTTCCAAGTTGCAACTCACCATAGAGTAGATCTTCCGGAATACGACCATTTTCCATTCTGTAGACATGACCAAGCCAGCGCAGGCGGCGCTGTCGCAATAGAGTGAACATACTCTGTAGACCAGCTTTTGAAAGCACTTCAGCATCAGTCACTCTGTCCATCCACGATATGTTCAAGATACGACGGATGCTTCGTAGATGGAAAGCATTCAGCTTCCACTCGTGTCTTGCGTGGGTTGTCTAGGTTTCACTGCCGTACAGTAAAGGATTTAGTACGCACGCGCTGTATACCATCATCTTTGTCTTTACAGTCAGCCTGCGGTTACCCCAAGCACGAGAGTTCAACTGTTAAAGTTTTAAAATAATATTTACTGAAAGAGTTTTTTTAATAATTTAACTTATTAAATCTTTAAGCATGTTTTGAAGAATAAGTTGTTTATGTTTGTGACTACTCATCCGCGTCTATTCCATCGAACTGTTCACAACGCTTGTGACGACGGTCCATAATAGAAGCACTGGACTCAATTTTCGCTCTTATTTGAGCTCATCAGCAGTGCATATCCTGTCTCGGGTCGGATTCGAACCCAGGACCATCACCGTTGTAGTCTCACGCCTTACGGCCTGAGCTACCATACACCGTTTGACCGATCGCAATTAAGCGTTCATGAACCTTTCTCCAGACTGACACATTTGAATAGCTTTAATAGCCCAACGAGTCGTGAAGAAGCCATGAACATCAGTTGTGGTCGACCAGCCGATCTGATATCCATTTTCACACAACGAATGACGAACTTTGTCAGTTTTTTCTACTTTTTGGTGCAAACGCGTATAACTTTTCGATGAATCGAATAGCGAAGCAGTCGAATTATCAAGATGCACTGGTGCATAATTGATCTACATCTGCTGGCCAATACGTCGTGTTCCAACATTATTAGATATATGCATCTAAAGACTCGGTGTAACTTAAAGCGAAAACGACCAAACAACAAATTACTTTCAAAATACTAGAGTCAAGAACTTAGGGTGGCCCAAAGCACATCGCTTTAGAATTACCACAGCATAGTAAATATTTGTTCGTGAAAAAGAAGTAACACACATTTAGATAGAGTTACAATATATTGGTCGTCCATAAGCTCCTCAAGCGCGTGGCCAGGAATCGCTTTGTGTTTCTCTATTTTAACATGAATGTTCTTTGTAAGAACCCTATTTAATAGTGGCTTACAAGTTTAACCATTTTTTACTAATTTTCCATTGTTTTAAGGCTGACTGAATCTAATTATATTATCTCCACCTGAATACGTCGAACTGTTTGAAACCGGTTGTGTTGTGTAAGTACAGGGACATGGGCACACCAATATATTACTTAGAAAATAATTTCTGCAATACGCTTTTCAGGGTTGAAACCGCCAGACCAATTTCTCGGGATTTAAGCCTGAACCTCAGAGAGTTATAAGATTATTACCATTGGATTAATTTGTCACGACGGAACGTAGACGACTTATTTGTGCAGTGAATACACGTTGAATATATTTGAGAAATAATAACTTGACTTGAATTTTTACCTCTGATGCTACGAGACCCTTATATTCTCGTTTGAATCAATTCGAACACAACATCAGGCGCGGTCGCAAGATAGTCGAATCCATATGTGCTTCATGAACTCCACAGAACACACTACGTGTCAATAGAAACGCAATTACTAACCGACTTTTGTTGGAAATATTCTAAATTAACAATCATAATAATAATCACATCCAGCAATTCAAAATAGATTATACACGAAGATCGAAATGGAAATTTCAACGATGGATAGCTTCCAGATTGCAAGTATTCTCGTGTTTAAAATTTAAATCAATTGTGAGTTTTTACAATAATTTGTGAGCATTAAAAGCAGCAAGATAACTGCAAGTATAAATGAAACACTGGAGCAAAGCCTCAATTAATATTACTTCTCTACTATCAACCGTATTCGAGTAATTTATGCGGGTGTGCTCCTTAAATCCTTGCTGGCCAAAGAGTTGGTATGAAAATGGCATTGTGAATATGAGTTTGTCGTTAGGTAGAAGTTAAATGTAAGCACAATTGCACTGTTTTGAACACGGATCGATCGGAATGTCACTTCATCCATAATGTTACCACGTGTTTCCTTGTGCCGCAGTGTGAAATCAGTTTGGTGCACTTTTGGATTACCATGAAGTTGAAATTTGAGATGCATGGTAAATTTATGCTTGGTGCTTGATTAAATGGAAAATTTAGCTTTAATTCTGTGAAGCTGTTATTGCGTTTCAGCTGGAAATGTGTCGCAGACGAGGCTTGTCTATTCCCGACGGTTGGGGTGCAGATGACCAAGGGCGTGTAAGTTGCTTAAATAAATATTGTACATCAAACGAAATGAAAAATTGTTCAGTCTGAATTTTGTGCGATTTTTCGTTCTAGGAGATATCCTTGTCCAGTTGTAGCACCTTAATTTTAAGGAGCAGATATCCGTGTGAGATCAATTAAGGTTGAATCGCGTTTCCTACACAAACCTCTATTATTAATACATTGTGGTGCTCACAACCTCATCCGTCATCAGTTGAAGCCTGTAATATCAGGTTCAGTGAACCTTGAAACAGTGATTTAGTGGTGAACAATCACTTTGCGATTCTTTGTTTGAATATCGTGGTTCGGTGTAAGAACCTTATTTAACAGTGACACAAAAGCAAACCTCTATTACGTTATTGAAAACCTCCGTGAAGTGACTCGATACAACCCAGCTTTTTCTGTCCATTGGTTAATCGCTTCATGATTCACCTATCAGGTCAACATTTCCAGCATTAAACACATTCACTCCGGAGTCCCACAGCACAAGAGAACAAAAATCAGACATAAACAAATTACTTATGTGCAGATGAACTGATCAGAACGAGTACCTCATATCTCCCAGCACCGGTTGTCATTTCGAGCAGATTTTTCGGATGACTTCATGCCAACCGGTTCCGTGCGAACTCTCACAACATTTGGCTCGTTTGACCGAGCTTGACAAATTGCCTACCATTCGATTGCTGCTAAAATTGTCCATCTGATTCTGTTATTGTGCCATTGTTTTACTCGAACTGTGTTTATACAATTCTTCAGTGATCCTGATACCTGTCGATGACTTTTCGGTGCTTTCTGGTCTTGTTGTGCTACAGGGCAATGTTTTTCATATCGCGAGAGAGATCTTGATTTGCGCTCTTCTTTACTACATTTAGCATTGTCTATTGGTCATTTGACTTGCATCACAATCTGAAAAACTACATTGAATTTGCGTCAAAGTGAGAGAATATTTTGAAGAGGCTAAATGAGTAAAACCGTTTGTTTGCATTTTTCACTTGGAACTTCAGTCTACGTCGGATCCAGCTACGGCCATTGAAAAAGGAGCTCTTTTACCACTTGGAGGCGAGGAACACACAAGTGAGTCTTTTATTTTAAGAAACTGATAGTGTAGCTTTTTTCACGAAAATAAATTTGAAAATATTCGGTTGAAGCAAGTTTTTGGTAATGTTTCGCTTCTGAACACAGAAGCTTCGTCAGACCAAAGGTGTCGGTACGAACAGTGTTCAAGTTTAAATGGCATTTTCTTGACCAATCCTGAGGCGTTCGCTATACAGTTTAATACCGCGTCTCAATATTTCCACATTGTCTAGATCGACGCTGTGGCCCGTATCTAAAACGTGCTCCGCCAAGGCGGAATCACGAATAAGGGATTGATATTCCCTCGCATCCCGGGGCTGTCTGCGGACATGCTTTCGGTGTTCTTCGATTCTAGTATGAATTTCCCTGGAAGTCTGCCCTATGTAAACACCTGAACAGTCCTTACAGTTGACCTTGTAGATGTTTTCGTTACGCTAGATAAAGGTGTCTTATCCTTGAGGTGCATCAGAACCGAACGGATAGTTCTCCCTTTCTTATATGTTTCGCGTATGTCCGCTTGGTTCAAGATTCTACGTATCGCTTCGGATGTGCATTTTACATACGACATACAAACTGTATCTCGCCAATTTTTCTCCGATTTTTCTGACGGGTATTTACCTTCATCAATTGGCGTTTTAAAAAATTCTTTGGATAACCGTGGTCTATGAGCCTTTGGCTCGCTTCACGGTGCGCCTGTTTTCTGTCTCTTATGGAAAATGGAACAAGCTATGGACCTGAAGACCTGTCTTGGATGAGCGGAAGTGTTTCGTAGTACATCAACTATATCGATAGGTTTCCGATAGACCGAAGTTTTTATTTTCCCATCTACATTTTGTGCTAAACAGTCCAAAATGTATGTATATTAGTTGTGTTGAGTTTTCGCAATCGTTTTGTGGCACGTTAGTTGGCCAATGCGGTGACTGGTGCCACCTTAACGCAGCCGCGTGCATGAGGTGAAGGTCAGTCACATGATTTGGTTCACCTGATGGATAAACGGACAGGTGCATGGGCTTCCTTCGAAAGCGAGCCCGTCGACATGCTCGCAAAGTTCACCACTATTATACCAATGTATTGTGGTGCTCACATCCACATCCCTTACTCACCACTACCGGTTTCTGGCTGTTTGAAGTCATCAGGTGGAGACAGTAAGATTGTTTTACCACTATTATTTTAGTTATCCCTTTGAGTCGGATTCCAGATTTTTGCGAACGACAACGAACTTTTGTTGTTCGCATGGATCTCGGTTTCGAAACACTTATCGCACTCCCGAAGCGGATCATGGAACTCATGTATTTGAGACATTAACGGAATGTCTCGGTTCTCACTCACCCTTCAACCCTTTGCATCTTTTTCATATATGCTCTAAATACCACGAGCAAATGTTCTACTATGTACAAACACTATCATCTAATGACAATCCTTTGGTAGTGTACCACCAAATGCAATCATTTAGTGTTACCGCCAAAATTTATATCATTATGTTTGTTCCTTTCAATATATTTGTAAATGTACACTCACAAAGAAGTGAAAATCGATGCTGCACATATTATTTCTTATGCCATCTTTATTGTGAGTTCAAATTAACGTTCTTTTTTCGATGTAAACCAGACTTGAATACTATTCATATCATATTGGAAACCTTTATCTGGCAAATTTCTTAGGTCATGAGTAGAACGATTATTGATAAGCTAAAGTTTTAAATAATATCTCCTTCGGCTGGCGCCAAATTTTAATCCGTTTATTAAAGGTTCATCTACAAGTTTTGCTCTTCTATTTGATTGAAAAAACAAATTCAAATTCAAGCCACAAATCATAGCAAGCTTGGCACGACCTTCTTTAATATATTTTTATTCACAGGTGGTTATAAAGGATTTGGACTGGGTATGATGGTTGAAATCGTGTGCGGAATTTTGGCCGGATCAGCTTACGGTGGTAGCATACGCTCGTGGATGAAGACGGATCGACCAGCCAATTTGGTGAGTAGGATATTTATGAGGATAAAATTCGGCTGGTATTCACTACGGTGTTGTACATAACTAATAAGTCTCTATGCCTGACAAAGCTATGCTGGCCACGCGCTGTACGGTCGGTTGCATATTAATCTTCCGTCACTGAACCTGATCTTACTGTCTCCACCTGACGACGGCAAACAGCCCGAAATCGGTAGTGGTGTGTAAGGGATGGGATGTGAGCAACACATTACTTTGGTCTTCCGTCAATAAATTTAAATTCTCTATACTGAATGTGGTCAAACGATTCAATTGGCATTACCCAAAACTACAATTATTACAGAAAGAAGAAGTTGTAAAAAGGAATTCGAAAACTCATGAGACTTTGGTAATTGACGCTCACGCTCATTACGTGATAGAATCGGTTGGTTTTGTATTGTTTACGTATCCATCACGAACAGCTTCGTATTCCTGGAATAATATAAACAATGTTAAAAAAATTTGAACACTAGCTTTAGGTAATTGGCACTTCCGGCCATGTGCTTAATAATTTATTTTCAAATTAATAATATAGAGGTGTGACGTACATTAGTGATGATTGCTAATAACGAGCCTTCGGATGATAATCAGAACACAACACACTGACATAACACAAGAGTAGGAAGCGCAGAAACAGCCAACAACGAGAATTGCAAATCCGTAATAACTCGATGTTCGGAGCGAATGCATGAGAACGGTTCGAGCGGTAACATGGGGAAAAGGGCAACATCGGCCTCTATCGAGGATTCACGATTCTTTGAGGTCAGTCAACCTAGCGTAACGCGGTGAGGGCTTGCAATGAATCGGTTGGCAAGTCAGATCACAGTGGTACAGCCATGTTCAGCAAAGAGGTGTTGTGGTTACGGGATTTATCTCTATAAGATTGGCGTGCGTTTTAATCTTTGTCATGTGTGTGTATGTAACAAATGCATCTGACCAATTGGCGTTCTTTTGTGTTGTAGATTCGTGGGTGGTTAACCTTAAAAAGATTGACCTTGGGATGAATCGAGTGGGTGTGAAATGCAGAGTTGACGTGGTTAACGTCGAATCGAGTGTGCTCGAAGTATATGCAGACAACGACTGTCTGTTGGCCTCTTTCGGTCGATGTCGGTCTTGGATGTATAGTACATGATGATTTCATGCTTCACTGCGTTTCGAATGACGATACATTTCGATTGGGATCATCAATCCCTCCCACAGCGCTCGGTCAATCGATCTCAGTTGAAAGCTGATGGTGTGATCTACGGCCACCAACCGAGAATAGTATATGCTCTTCCCCAGCATGCAGATGACGCTTTACACAAGGCCTTTAAAGTGAGCGGTCAAGACCAAGTTCTTACCAACTCGTAGTCTCCGTGTCGAGATATTTCTCATAGTTTTGCAAACGTCTCGTACCGCGAGTGCGGTCTGCTTAACGGTGGAGTTCCTGATTTCAACTTACCATATATTAGATCTTTTGGAATAGGATCATCTTCCAATCTGTACACATGACTGAGCAGAAAACGTAGTGTTCTCGAGGACAAGTTTGGACCTCGATTAATCTGACGTAATGTTCCCACTGATCCGTCTTCCCTACAATATGAAAACTCCACACTGGAATTTGATCATTTCATATTTATTCAAAACTTTCTGTAATCCGACATAAATCTAATTTCAACTTTTGACTGAATAATATCAACGTTGATCCCTCCTTGATTCATCGACAAACCTTGAGGACAAGACATATACGATTACGAATATGCCAACAGGTTGTGCTTATGTTGTCATTCATTTCCATTGCTAACGTTGTAAAATGAGTTGAAGCCGGTTTGCTCAAAATCTAGACTTGTACTCTTGACCCCCGAGATGCATTATTTCCAACTGACTAAAAATGTCAGCAAAGTTTTCAGCACGACAGCCTATGATTACCGTCAATCAATGGGGGTTCTTTGAAATTACATCAGCCCGGGAAAGATGGGAAACTTTTGTTAACAAACCCCGTATCACCCTTGATTTGTCATCAGCTTCGAAAATAATCAGCAACCAGCAGCGTCCAAAAAATCCGCTTAGGAGTAGTACGTGGAAATTGATGTGTAAACGTGGCAAGACCTAGTATAAATACTTGAACGATTCGTCAAGTCTAGGTTTGTGCAACTACACCTTATTACTAAATAACTGTATCTGCCTTATTCGAAATGACAGAAAATATTACCAAATCAGTCTAGTCGAAAAAATTTGTATGAATCCCAAAGCATTGTAAAGCATGTTAATAACCTCCTGAGTGTTAAAATAGGAATACCACCACTGGCCTCCTATTGGTATAGTGAGTTCATGTAAAGACTGTGCAAACTTTTTACAACAATTTGCATCAATAATCTCACAGGTGTCAACAGATGGACAGTTTCTGAACTCTAACATCAGCAGCCTGTAAATTCTTCACGAGGTGGAAGTTCCCTCAATGTTGTTAAAACAAAATAACGACACTAAAGAAAACATGTTCAACCGTAATCGACAGTATACACCACAATATCTTGCATAACCTGTCCTCCGAATTCTCATTACCGACATCCGACCTGTTCAAAATAATGTTCAAACAGAGCTCCGGGCCTAAAATATGAAATAATACCCTGAGTAGTCCGATCTACAAGTGCGGCGAATGGAAAAATCCGATAAATTCTCGCCCGATAGCTATGTGCTATATAAAGTGCTATATAAAGTAAAAGTGCTATATAAAGTAATGGAGTCCATAATTGCTTATGCTTTCCGTAATCAATTTGAGAGAATTAACGTAATGGCAGAAGTACAGCGTAGATTCTGAAAAAACATGTTGTTGTTGGCCTCCGTTCGATGTCGACCATGGATGCACATCACAAAAAACATATTGCTTGACTAACGTGCTGTTTGCTCTAAGCTACTAAATGCTGGCTACTCATTAGACGTAATATATCTAATATATATTATATATATTATGTGTGTGTGTGTGGTGTGTGTGTGTGTGTGTGTGTGTGTGTGTGTGTTACGCAACAAAGTGACTTCATTTATTCGAGAGGATAAGGAAGCGCACCAATTGATGCTCCTGTCAAAAATGGAACGCAACCCTAAGTTACTATAAAAATCATGAACGCGAAAGCAAAAGTCAAACCAGGTATTTTTGCCGTCCAGAATGGTGAAAATCTAACTGAGACCGCGTTGGAAATCGCAAATGCTCTCGTGATTTATTAATCGAAAGTGTTCGTGACCAAAGGTTTTAGTGGAACGTTCTGAGTATTCAGTCGACTCAGGAATCGAAACATTGGACGAAATTTTGATAAATCCAAAGATGGTCGCAAGTCATTTGCTGAAACTAAATGTAAGAAAATCCCCAGATGCTGATGGGATCACACAGGATGTGCTCAGGCTCTGTCATCGTCAACTTTGTGAATCGCTTTCTAGCCTGTTTAACTATTCGTTGCTTAAGGGAGTTTTACTGAAAGATTGGAAATCTGGCGTGATTACACCATATCTTCAAAGGAGGCTGCCAATCTGACGCTGAAAATTATCCTTCCGTCACACTATTACATCTTATTGGTAATGTCATGGAACGTATAGTCTCGGAAAGAATTGTTGCACACTTTGAATTGCGTATTTTGTTTTCGCCTGCGCAGCATGGATTTTGATCTCATCGCACTTGTCTAACAAATCTTCTCGTAGCGTTAGACGACTGGACGAAGGAGTTGGATTACAGTACTTGTATTCACGTCTGTTACTTAGACATTTCTGAGGCTTTTGACAGAGTCAATCGCCATGTGCTTCTTCAAAAACTGCTGCGTTTAGGAATATGTGAACCACTCCTCTCATAGTTGTGCGACTACTTGTCCGATCGCCACGCCCGAGTTAAAGTAAACCAAAATTTCAAAACCACCAGCGGAGTACCACAAGGATCCGCGCTAGGCCCGCTCCTCTTTCTATTATACATAAACGAATTACCCCCTCATATAATCCAAAATGGTCCTGTTCGCGGATGATATAAAAATTTAGAGGCCAAACAGTTCTGCAGATGATTATGAGAAACTGCAAATGGATTTGGACAACGTGTTATATTGGGCGGTTATGAATGATATGACATTCAACATCTGTAAATGTAAGATGCTCCACCTTGGCAAGAATGTTCCTTGGACATATCGATTGGGAACTTAAAAATTTTCATGGAGCTCGTTGGAAAATATCTTGGAGTACGGATTAGTATAAGCTGAAGAGGACGGTGCACTGTCAGAATATATATCGACATGCTAACAGATTGTTAAGTATTTTTCGAAGGATATTTGGAAGATTCTCTACAAGATTCATGCAGAAACTGGAAAAGAACTACGTCGGACAACGTGTCGCAAACTCAGCACAAGACTACATGAACACCAGTTGGCCGTACGCAGACATGACCGGAATTCACTGATTTCAATACATGTTGATCAATTTGGGCATCAGTTCGACTGGGACCGCAACAGAATATTAGCCGAGGAAACGACCGACGGCCGAAATTCTTGGAAGCGTGGCCTCAACAACAAATTCAATAACCAGCATCTCCAACTGGCTGCAACATTGGACCAATGAGAACCGCTCACAGGAGAAGGCATAACATGGAACTCGACCAATCCGCGGGAGTGACCGTGAACGGACAGGCAAACAGTATAATAACCAACGAATTCAAACTGCAAGACGCTTCGAAAGAAGTTTTGCTGATGAATTTCATCTAGCCTGAGACGAAACGTCCCAGAACCAACTACGCAAGCTCGCGAAACACCAGGTGAACACCATCACATCCGAGCTACGAATATTTTCCTCTTATTGGAAGATTCTCGTCGGTAACGTTACCAAAGATAATGAACGTCTACCTTTGCCCTATGATGGAGTATGCGGTAGAGGTCTGGGCTCCTTGACTGCGAAAAGATATTGCTCTCTTTGATAAAATCTATCACAGAGCAACAAGGTTAATGATAGGTCTTAGCAATGTTCCATGCACCGAAAGATTGCGACATATGGTTCTATGTGACTTTACTCAAACGAGGATACGACGCGATATTATTCTGACCTATAGAATTGTGTCTACCGAAAGGCATACACGAAAACATTTGCTTGATGTTTGTGATGGGAAAGTCGCATGCGGGCATACCTTATCCTTTAACATACCAAGTTCCGTATTGATCGTCGGCGCCAATTTTTCGCCGTGCATAAGGTGGACTCTCCTTTCCTGGTGGTGTTTAAAACTAAATTGGACCTACATATGCAAAAGAATATCATTCGTGAGTCTTACGTTTGATATTCTCTATTCCATTTATACTATTATATTTTTCACATTTTCATTCATACCGTAATCCTGTTGTGTTGTGAAGTATTGAATTTTTTAACCATAAATCCTTGAAAACTTGAATACTTGAACTCCACAGCGCAGAGCGACAAAGCTCGTCCTTAATTATCCATACGAAACCTGTCTTAGAACAATATTATACTATTGAAATTGCATTCAGCACAATACAGACGATAACAAGGAATACTAGTCTTAATTAGACTTTGCTTAATAAAATAAACCATCCATGAAGATATTTGTTACATCATTCCCACAAAACACATCTGCGTAGTCATTCGACTAGACTGTACCAACTGCATAGCATGTTGCACTGCTCCAAATATGCATTTTCTGTCCGCAATGTGAACTTGTGGAATAGTTTACTTGCTCACGTGTTACAATGTAAAACCATCGACGCTTTTAAATTAATCACTAATGCCCATTGGACAAGTATGTTTTCACATTTGACAATAGTCTTCAACATAATTTTTTGATAATTTTTTCGCCATCGGACCCGATGTACATTTGTGTGGGTCTTGTAAGACAGCTTTTCATCTATGAGTGAACCCATGACTAACCCGAAATTAATCGAAATGTGGAAGCCTGTTGATAAATCAATTACACTCCAGGGACAATGTTTCATCGCCGTGGACCCTGAAGCCTTCGCCCCCGGATTTAAAGAGCGTTTGTCTGACTACATGAAGGAAATGCGTGACTTGCCAAGGGTAAGTTCACCCAAATTGTTTTCTTTTTATCATATGCTTGCGAGAATGTGTAAATGTTCCGTGGTTAGCCAGAAAATACAGTATGTTTAAAAATTTATTGATCCCGTTAAACATAGAATGAAAGCGAACCAACTCTATGTCTGCATTTAAATTTGTCTCCACGATACATGTGTTAAGGAAATAAAAAAGTATTTGACTGAGAACAATCAATCATTAAACGGGAAAAAAAGATTACGTTAAGTTAGTTAAGCTGGATGACTGGTAAATGTGGATTTCGAACATGTGTTGCCTCTTAAGTCGTACATGACCGGATCAATAAGATTTCATAAACGAACGCGTTATGAAAGCTTCGGGTCTCTCTAAATGTTTGATGGCTACTGTCTAAGCTGCCCGTATAATGCTCCCTCCAAATATACGTGATATGTTATTGGAAACATAAAAACAACTGAGGAATCTTCGCTGGGTTTTGTCGTATGCCTATGTCAACCAAGCTGTGTAACATCGAAAGATTTACCTGCTGAGGACAACTTTTGTGACACGAATTTAGGTGGTGTTCGGAAATATTGTTTGCTGGTTTTTGCCTCGTACGACATGATCCTGTAAACGTAAGGAGATGCGCAAACTGGATATCTATCCACCACCCATGTTATCTTCTCAAGCGTTGCTGTAGGAGCGTGAACAGTTAGACTTTGCACCACAAGATTTGCGTGGTCCACCGAGGAAACGGGAGGACACGATCTCACCAGCTTTTATGGTTTTTGAATAACGTGGATGGAGTCTTTAAGGGCAGCTGGAGAAATAGCAAGCAAAATGTTCCCAGTGAACTAAAACTAAAATATTGGTTTTTGGTCTTGCATTGCTTTGTTCAAGAGCAACATATGGTACAACACAGGACTAAGATTATCTAGCGCCAGTTCATACGAATTGATTAATATCACATGGTATTCATTTCATGTTCAATGTCAGATACTGGTCATTATATTTTTTCTTCCAATTATGTATTTAGAGATGACGTAGAATACGGAAGCGGAGTTTCACATCTTTAATTAAGATGTTTCAAATGATCATCGAAATTTTGGTATCATTCAATTTTGCTGGCTAAACACCGAACACTTACACACACTCATAGGCATATGATATTCTCAAGTGATTGTGGGTATTTGAAATAAATGCGATTTATCACATAATACATAGATGAACCTTTATATTTGGTCAGTACCACGGAATGCTTCGTCTGCCGGTAGTCCGAAACAAATTTACGCGTGCGTTGATTATTTGACGTAACGTTACTATCCTCTATCGCGTAATCATTTGGCGTAACTATAAACAACATGAAGGATTTAAACAAACTGCATATTTTCATCTTTGGTGTTTACAATCATCAAAGGCATCTGATAACACGAATTGGACGCTATGCTTAACAATTATCAACCAATAGCGATTAGAATACTCTTCGAAAAAATCGGTTTCATTTTTCCTTCATACTGCTCAGCATTTCCATCAAAATATATGTTCCTAATGTATATAAATTAGAGTTTCAATATTCCATCTATGGAAAGCGCATTATGTATTTGTTCACACAGCTTTTTCTCTGATTATGATTTCAACCTCTATTTTTATCCATTTCTACCTGCGTCGCGTTGTTTTAGCTCGCCTTGATTGATAATGTTCCCTCTTCAAATGTGGTACTGAACGATTGTAGAAAATACGGTTTGTCCTTAAAATCCCTAAATCATTTGAAGCTTTTGTTAATGACTTCTTTCAGCTGATTTTGGCCATTCCGTATGACTTACGCAAACCATGATTTTATTCTCCCATGGGTTGTATAATTACTAGTAGTGAGTAATAATTTGTGCCATGAAATCTCAAATATCATTCGTTTCCGGAGTGTTTGTACACTGGGCAATCTAATTTTTAGGCGTTCGTTTTTCGATCTCAATACATTTTAATTTTTCCGTCCTATGGTTGTTGTTAAGCTTAATGCTTAATTAATATTTTTTCTACCTTTTCATATGTTTGCTCCAAGCAATTGCCATACCTGTTTATCGCCTCAATTTGATTCGAGATTTATGGTTGAGAAGGCATTTATCATTACAATAATTACAGGGTTGAAATATAGGTAAAAATATGTAAATATATACACTTATAAATAAAATGGATCGGCACTATTCACTAGGGTACCATGTTAATAGATGGGGCAACATCAGAATTAGCTCACAAACAGTCGTCAAGTTTCGAGTTGAATATAGCTAAATTATTGAAGTTTACCAAATTGGCAGGCAAGGAATTACAGGTAAAAACAAACACGCACCTCCGATGGTATATTATATTGCACCATCTAAAACACCGTTCGAATATAATGATGGACTAAAATACGTATACAGTATTTTGAAACAGTTTTGACTAAGGTTTCGCTTCTGACAGAACAGGGAAAATGACTAAGTATCACGCGGCTTACCACCTATGCATGACTTTACCACTAAGCAGCCTTATTTAACCGTTGTGGTATCAAGCCACTTGGGCGAAATTAGGATCATGTTTTGCGACTACTCATCAGTACCAAGTCCTTCGAAATATTCACAAAGGTCATCACAACACATTGGAAGTACTGGACTCGAGTTTCGCTCTTATTTGAGCTCATCAGCAGTGCATATCCTGTCTCGGGTCTGATTCGAACCCAGGAGCTTTACCATCGTAGTCTCACGCCTTATCGATTAAGCTTTCATGAATGTTTCTCCAGACTGGTACATTTGAGTAGCACCATATGCCCAACCAGTCGAGAAAGAGCCAGCAACATCTGTTGTGGTCATCCAACCGATCTGATTTTCTTGTCAGGTCTTTCCATGTGATAGAGTGTAAGATAACGCCGATTAAATCTGACTGGCATTGTTGTTGTGTTTGGAGAGTTTGTTCATTATGTTTTGCGACTACTCATGAGTACCAAGTCCTTCGAAATATTCACAGAGTCTATCACTTCGCCGATTTACCTATTGAGATATTCGTTCAAGTTAACTTGACACAAGTGAACGCGGTCAGGTTCCTTAGACACTATGCTCCATACATCTAGAAGTGTACCACCAACCTGGTTAAGGTTCAGGGAACTTTCATCATCAGAACCAAGCGTTCCTTAAAACGTACTTGAATTGATTGCATGTAAACTTATCTTCAATATTTTATTAGTTAAAAACATCGTCCAATCAATCGCCTTTTGAACATGCATCGTTCGCAGGTTGAGGAGTCTGAACCAGTTTTGGTACCCGGCGATCCAGAACGGAATCATATGAAGGAATGCGAAGAAGTCGGGGGCATACGTTATCCGCTTGTTCTTATTGAGAGTATGGTATGTTTCTACACGTAAATTCAAAAAATATCACGCGTTACTGAGATAAGGTAAACTTAACTAAAGCCGATTTGACATTTGAACTCGCAACAAAATTGTGTTTGGTGTCTGAACAACACTGTAAGTTAGCTTACTCAAACTACGGGTTGACAACATGCAAATAACTTTGTGTTTGACAGAAGTTGAGTGGAAAATGTTAACCTGAGTTTTCGGCCTGCAATGTCAGGTTAAGTAAACGACACTGGAAATTGTGGTGGCGGCCAATCACATTCAGCATGGTGGCCTTGATAGTAAAGTGTCAAATCAAATCGTAATGTAATGTAACGGAAAATGTTTGTGACCGATCTGGGAATCATAATCATGAAAATAAAGTTTGTAATGAATCGGTGAGAGTAGTTTATTGGTAACGTTTCGCTTCTGACACAGAAGCTTCGTCAGACCAAGGGTGTCAGTACGAACAGAGATCAAGCTTCAATTTCATTCACCTTACCAATGATAAGTTGGTTAAGAAATGCACAGTCCATGGTGGGTTCTGCGCTCGTTAAGAAGGACAGGCGTGTTCAATATCAACTGACGTACCACCACCCCTACATGCCGTATAATCCCTTAATTGGTTTAGTCATGGCAGGTGTGAATGACATCTGCTGACCGATTAGCTCGGTGCGCGCACTTTGGGTCACGCATGTTAATGTTTATCCGCTGCAGAACCGGACGCCAAATTGTGGAGATATCAGCCCCATCCACCTTATTGACTGCATTCTTACCGGCCTTTGTTATCTCAACCGCCTCAGCGTGAAGTCGTTCAATGTATGGTTTTATTCCCCGCTTTATCACTTTTACGTTGTCAAGATCAACGCTGTGACCTGTGTCCAGCACGTGTTCAGCTAGTGCTGAATCGCTTATCAGTGATTGATATTCACTTCAATTGCGTGACTGCTTACCAAATCGTAATGTTGTTATGCCGAATTGTATGCTCCAATTTATGAATTCACCGCATTTTCGTTTTTGAGAAACGGATACATAATTTAGCAAGAAATTCAATGGTGTTTAAGGAAGTCATAGGCGATCAACATTGCATGCTTGAATACTAAAACTGGTGTCTCGAACAAAGTTTCAAAAATTTCATAATCATGTGTTGAGCAAAATTACTTAGTCCTTGGAATATATATATATATTTCACAATCTTATATATATATATATATATTAGTTAGCTATTAGTTTTATCCACCTTAAGATTGTGATAGCCTCAGATGTGAGAATGTGAAAGTAGAAAATGATAGTTGCTTTAGCTTAAGGTTCTTTGGGATAATTTTTACCGGGGTATGTGAAATGAAATAATTTTTACGCTATCGTTGATGATAGGAAGCGATGCACTCCCATTGACAAGTACATTGATTGTGTTCATGCCGGTTTTCTAGCCAATTTCTTTGCAACCTAACGGAAATCAGGCCAATGATGACTGAAGTTGAAGTAGGCAACTCACGGGTTACGACACCCCTTAGGCGATTTATATTTTTAAGAATTCTAATGGAATCGCTTGTTATCACACCGCGTGTGTATGGAAACACCTTTCGTTTCCGTCCTAAATGTGCGCTTCATATGCAGGACCAATATGTGCTGAATGTCGTAGTCGTAGGATTCTTTCTTGGAGTAAATATCGGCAAATTTCGTAGGATTATGAATCGAAACTTTCCAATTGGGTTGAACCCTCCGTGCCGAGGTGAAAGAGCTTCAAGTGTTTTAGAATTTAATTTAGACATTTACATGCTTTATTTTTTATAATTAATTTTTTATTCACCCTGTTAAAATCCATTGAGTTGAACATCGTTTACAATCTAGAGGCACTCAGCGTGGCTAATTATTTAAAGGTATATTATCTGAATTTTCTACTCGCAATTTCCATCATATTTTTTTCTGTTGAAAACGTTTGAACCCCTTCAAGTGATCAATTGTACGGTCATCTTATTAAAGTTCTCATTATTTAATTTGCAACAGAATCGGTTGGCCGATCGCTTGCAAGTAGAACGCATGCCAATATTCAAGCAACTGTGAAAACTGATCATAGTTTTATCTAAAGCGTCCTAAAATTAGTGCTTCGACCTTATCTTGCTCAGATATTTTGTAATTCCATCGTGTCTTTTGCTACTTCAATAACTTTTTTTATTTCTAACCGCATGATTTTACTGCAGTTTGATATTGAGAATTATTTTAGATATTTTCATAAAATAAACGTATTCTAAAAAGCACATTTTGCCATTCATACTGCAGGAATATTTGACATTATTGGATTGGCTAATTTCTTATTCCGTATCAAAACGCCAGCGTCAATAGCACCGGTTTTATGCTTAAAATATTTATGGTTCAACCCTTTCAATCGGGTACTCGGTTTTCGTCGTTATTCATTGACTACTACTTAACCTGTCCCAAGGATCATGAATACATACTTGAGACCAGTCATGGAATACGGTTTGCAGTCATGGTCTCCGTAGCTCAAGAAGGATGTAGAATTTATGCAGCGAATCTATCACCACTCAACAAACTAGATCTCAGCATCCGAAACAAGCCTTATAAAGAAAAGATAGCCCACCCGAATCTGTTCGACTTTCCTTATCGAGGAATCAGAGGAGACCTTATCTTACTTTACACAACATTCCATACCCCGAAAAATCCCTTACAGGATTTATTCACGAGGAATACGAGAAATTATCGGACCCATGAATATGTGCTTGTCGTACCCCATTTTCGTCTGAACTGTAGAAGGTATTTGTACTCTGTCCGTGTCTGTTTTACTTGAAACAGTTTACCTTCTACCGTTGCTCACTCCACTAGCTTGCATGAATTTAAAACGAAATTAGACAAACAAAGTTATGCTTGTATGCCACTGTTATATAGGGTTCGTACAACAAACCACGATGTTCAGACACAGAATCACAAAGTGATTCTTGGTCAAAGCACTGAAGGCGCATCTGAAAGACCAAAGTATTGTGGTGCTCACATCCCCATCCCTTACACACCACTACCGGTTTTAGGCGGTTTGCGTCATCAGGTGGAGACAGTAAGATCAGGTTCAGTGAGCCTTGAAACAGTGGTAAAGTGGTAAACAAATTTATGCTTGTATGCCACTGTTATATAGGGTTCGTACAACGAACCACGATGTTCAGACACAAAATCACAAAGTGATTCTTGGTCAAAGCACTCAAGGCGCTTATACAAGCATAACTTTGTTTAATACTTTACCACTGTTTCAAGGCTCACTGAACCTAATCTTACTGTCTCCACCTGATGATGGCAAACAGCCTGAATCCGGTAGTGGTGTGTAAGGGATGGGGATGTGAGCAACACATTACTTTGAAATTAGACAAACTTTTATTGAATTATTCGTTTCCCGAACTCTTATAAACAGCTTAAATTAATTCCCAAACTTATTTCTACATTTACAATTCAATCTTCTACCATCCTATGGTTGTTGTTAAGCTTTTTGCTTTTTAGACCAGTAAAAACCTTGATTTATGTTGAATGATGAAATGGTGTTAGTTGCGGACAGGTCCAACAGCGGCGACACACCAGTCTTCATACGGAACCTATGTGCTTTTAACGTCATTGTACTTAAATGACTAAATTATGTGTCAAGTGAAAATCACCCGCGTATGACCAAAGTTATGTTGCTCACATCCCTCGGCCTAGAACGCTGCCCTGAATGTCGGGGGATGTGAGCAACACATAACTTTGGTCATCCATAAGCGCTTTGAGTGATTGACCACGAATCAATATGTGATTCTATCTTTGAACATCGTGGTTCGTTGTACGAACCCTATGCAACAGTGGCATTCAAGTATAACCTTGTTCACCCGCGTATGTATTTTTCGCCAGACCTATGACTGTGTGATTTGCATTCAAACAGAAACATTAATAGACAATGTGACATACATTCGTAATTGTAGCCAATAGTTAAGCAGTGTTGACAGCCTGATAAAGCTGATCGTTTCACAAGATAAATCTGGGTGAAGATATCAAATTCAACGGAACACAGAGCTTAAATGATCGCCGAAACGTTTATCTCCATTCGACTATGCTATTTATGTGTTTTCGTTGTGCTTGAACTAAACAGCTGCTAGGTGCGAAATTGAAGTTTTTGTTGGTTCATTTAAGTTGAACGAAATCCCTGATCCGCAATTATACATGTTCGTTTTTTAACTGTAACAACCAATCCAATGGGATTATGAAATCGAATTGAATGGTTCCCAAATATGTCTTGCGCGTTCGATCTTGCGTGATCTGAAAATATTGTTCTCAGTAAAAAAGCTCATCTGCACGCATTTCCATCACACACACCACACGACCGGCTTCGTGCTGTTTGCACTCATCAGGTAGGGACAGTAGGATCAGAATCCACATGCGGTTGAAACAGTGGAGGAATGGTAAGCAAGTTGCGCTTGTATGCCACTGTTGGATAAGGCTGGTTCTCAGTAAATTTATAAAAAAACAATTGATTTGGGAATCAAACCTAATGGATTTATTAACTTGGATCACAGAATATGTAGATCTAATTTCGGGAGAAATAAACACAAGGAGGAACTCACTTATATTTTCGAATAACTTCACACGAATTCTTTATTATACGGAGTTAACAACCCAGTTGATTGCTGGATTTTAATGTCGTCAAAAGAAGAAAACTCTGATGTTGATACCACCTCTGATCCTCAATCGTAAAGTACGTATATTGATTTCAACTAATGCTTTTTAATCTCCGCAAAGCATATATATTCGACATCTTATATGCACTTTTCCATTTTGAACCATACGGAATTATCTGTGTCCAATTTGAATAAAACAATGAAAAATCGAAAGGACGAAATGTTTTATTACCAAAAATGACGTATCTCGTTGTACATGATTTTTTATATCAAACCTTAGGATATATAGGTTTTACATAATTTTAACAGTTTTCTAATCTTTGCCACCGAAAATGTAATTCACTCTAAATTATAATACATCGTTTTATTCTGCAGAACGTTGTAAACAGTATTAGAATTGCGTGCAAATGACTGATAATTGATTTAAACTGAAATCTTATTAAATTTGAAATGCTTGAGCGTCATGGCATCTGAGATTTACGTTGTGCCAGCTTCATCATACAATCTGCGACTTTCAAAAGGTGCATTCGTTTCCTTTGTGTTTCCTGCTCATCCTCCTCGGTACCCTTGTTTGACGAAATAATCGCATCAACAACACCGCCGATCTCTGCAGAAGATAGCTTAGACAATACAATTAATTCATCCGTTGTCAATTCATCTAAACAGTTGATTTTAACATTCTGGTTTATGGAAACATTCAGCCCATTATCCACGTCATTTGAAAGGACATCTTGCAAAGCGCCAGTAGACGTGCTTGTTGATTGATCACCTTCAGGGCTGAAAAGAGCATTCGTAAGCGTTTGTGATTGTTCGATTTCCGGTAAATGTTTCGTAACTTCTTGAGGAAACTCATGTCGGTATAGCGAAACAAGTTTTTCGCGGGGACAGCTTCCGTCAGACTCGGTGGCCAACGGGATTGTGTGGTTTCATTTTTGTTTGGAATTTTCGAAAATTTCAGCTGGCATATAATTTCTACCTACAATTAATAAATGAATGAATCAACACAACGTTTTCTCATTTCGGTTTCTATAAATCGTTCGATGAGAGATCCCGAATCGCCATAAATACTTGATGAATAATTCACGTTCATTCAACCTACCTAGTTATCTAGAACTTGGGTAATCACGTTTCATTACAAAAATCATAACGAATTTTTATCATGTTACTACTTTTCTTTAACTTAAGTAGTTACTGTGTGCTGTCCAGGATATTTACCAATACCAAACAACTGTATGCTACACGCGTCCATGTAGTATTGACTAAGAAAACAACCGATACGATTCACGAATGGTTTTAGAATGTTGTCAACGAAAACGATGGTTTTCATTTCAAACAATAAACAATGAAATTAAAGAAATAGAATAATATGCACCGAAAGTAAGCTCGCAAATTAATTCGGTACAGCGCTGAAAGGACTTAATCAATATATTCTAACTAAAGAAGATAACTGATTGGATGCCTTTCAAGTGGTAAGTATTATTGAAAATTTAAGACGTTTCCTGAAACGATTGTGAAAATCTCTGTTGAGGCTGATTGGGGATTAAGGGACGTATGCTTGCCTAGGTTATAATGCAGTTAACAAAATTTCTCTACGATATTTGAACGAAATATATCTTTTTGACAAGTATTATGTAAGCGAACCTCAATCTGGTGTGAGAAGAACATGCTATTGTGTTATGGTCAGATTCTATTGAGATAAACTCTAGCAACTAGAATATGAAATTAAACCGAAATCAGCTAGTTTTAACCTTAGTTTTTGATTTGGTTGGTATTCTTTCCTTTCTATTCAAAGTCGATGCCCCAATCACTATGGATAACCATTACTTTTCGATAGCTCAATCCTACGGGGTGGTGTAAGATCAAGCGTACAACCGTCGAAATAGATGAAATCACGGAACAGAAGTACTCTATCGAAGCATTCTCAAAGAATCTAAACTCTGTCCACAAATCTTTGCTGTTATTTTTTTATATAGTTGCTCCGCAATTTATTTGAAAAAAATTTACTCTTCACAGAAAAAAGTACGATGGATAGTGTATTTTGAGAATGAACATATTGTTACCTTAGCGACTCATCTTAAGACCGATCGTGTTTTTGGAAAATCAACGAACAATATAATAAAAATTTGGTAAATATGCATTACGTAAAGTAATTTTACCATCTCGATTTACATATTATACATACCTTATCAGTTTATCAAAGCTTATTGATTTCGGATTCGTCATCAAAGAAGGTACACTCTATTTGTGGCAATGCAACCATCGACAGCTCATGAGCAAATTACAAACTCAGTTTTAACAGTTGTCAGAGTTGAATGGATGACCAAGATTCGCCTTCTGTGAAGCAGTCATACAAAGATCAGATATGGCAATTTTATTTAGCAGTGGTTAAAAGTATATTGTTGTTCGCTGCTCCACCGTAAGGTCATGAATATAAAGACGCCTGCAGTAAACAATCCGGCACAATGAAATTATAAAAAGCGCGAAAAAAGTCTTATTACTGCGAAACGGAAACCAGAAAGAATTCGGGTTATTCAAGAATTACAAGCTAATGGTTTGATTGAACCCCGCCGTCAAACAGGAATAGATGGCAGATGTCATCGGGTGGCTAATGATCTACAATTTGACATGCTCGGTCCAAAGGGCCCGACCCGGCGAGACAGGCAGTTGCCAGAAGTCAACTAAACGGGACAACTAGCACGTAATCACATATCATTCCGCTCATAACTGATCGGTGTCTTTGTGGTTGTTTGTCATAACATAATAAACGATTTACCGGTTGGCGTTTATTTGTGATTGGTGATTCGGGGTGAACGCAATTATCGCTTTACTGGTTGTACACGGAGTGTAGTTTGAAAATCAAATAAATGCTAAGACCGAAACGAATTCCGACATCGCTATACTTTTCCCCACATAAAACGCCAATTCCTAGTACACGATTATGATACCATTGCAGCTTCTCCCCTTAAGCGAGTTATGGAAAAATGCTCCAGCTAATCAAATAAAATCAGCTTTTGAACTTTAGATAAAGAAAGTAAGGTTAAGAAACCAATTTACGTTACTCGAACGTGTGTTGTGATAGACGGTGGCTAAATATATGAATGCAAAGTATTCAGTATTATAAAAATGGATAAATACACTATCCATTGTTATATTTACGGTCATTTGCTTACTGGATTATCAGAACCGCGTTTTTCTTCTGTGAAAACTACTCGCATCAAGTGATGAAACTTGATCACTTTACTGGTCAAAAACTTTAGTAAATCCGATGACGCCCCCGGTCCTAATACGGTGAGCAACCCGGCGTATTTGTTTACAAATGACTCATATTCGTCAGTGCATTTGGTGGCTACTTTCATCGTTTGGATCGGTGTGAATAATAGTTTGAGGAATTTCAAAGTCTCTATGGCGCTAACATCCGCATCAACTCCGGGATTTTCTTTGTAGAGTTTCCACAATTGTATTTGATGAAGAAGTAAAAATGCAGCAGCAAGTGCCGTGGACACGCACATTTCACCGTATCTTTCATGTTTGTTCCATACTTCATCTTGGAATACATTTTGTTCTTTTACTTTCGTCCATGTATCCAACACCCATTCCAAAATATCCCAAGTATAATTAAGTAGGCAAAAGTCCCATAAATCTGTCTCCGGGGAAAGTTTTCCAGGTTCAAATAGTCGAAAGCCTCCTTTTTCAGGTTTAAAAATGGGCAAATTTAGGGCAGATAAAATTTCTGATGCAAACCCCGGAAGGCCTGTTGGGTCTTCTTCGACATCCTTTATCCGGGGACCGAGTGTCATCGGAAATAATTCCAAAATACTTGTCATGTATTTGTGCTTTGTTAACGGAATCCTTTTACTTCGTCTCCGCATTCGCGCATGGGACATTTTATAAAAGTTATCAGCTGAAAAGTGAATACGATATGTTTTCAAATTTGTATTTATTTGTTTTAAAATTGCTTTGTATTTTGTCTTTTGATGCTATTTAAGTGGAAACTTGCCTTTTACAGCCGAACAATTATGAGCGGTGCAAAAATATTTTCTAAGGTTTTGTAAGTGATAAATGCGTGTTGCATGCATTTAATTTAAATCGACATACAATATGCTGTGCGTTATTCTTAAACATGTTAAAAATCTGGTTTGTCGTTGTGCAGACTATATTTACAGCAATATTGATGAAAATATCTGCGCCCAGAAAATACATCATAGAAAAAAATCGATACGGTTGCATTATCAATGACGCTTTAAGAAGTCACCCAGTGGGCACCAGCAACATCAGATTCATTGTTATTATCTCCATCCTGATAATAATAAAATAATATTAGTAATCATCATAACACCGCTAGCAAGTACAGAGTGCTACACTGTCATAAATTCATTGCAAAATAAAATCATAAAAAGAGGGTTTGGATTTGAACAGCTACGGAATCTATAAGATTAAGCAAAGCAGAGAAAACTTAACACATGAGAATATTTTTGTGAATTTTGCTGTCACGCATCATAACAATTATTTCTAAACACTCAACTTGACAGTATTAAAAAAGAATAAAACGCCCCAAGAAGACAACAAGATCGTTACTAAACAGGATTTTAAGCTAAATCACTTAGGGTAAATAGCTATTGTGAATTTCAATTGCTAATACTTCAACCTAAACATCAGCTATTTCAGCTGTCAAGTTCATCCTCTGCTAGAAGCGAGACAGAGGCTGGCCATTATAAAAAAAACGCTGGTTAGATTTAGCAGTAGCAAGCAAAACTGAATTAGTAAAATGAAATGGGTTTTCTTTCAAAATGCGTGACTTACACTGTAAAACCTCAGCATACTGGCATGCTACCTTATATCTACATAGTGTTGCATCATGTATTCCATGGTGAGGCGCTGAGAGTTATCAAGACCTGTTTTGGGTACATAGATTCTTATAGCCGAGAATGAAAAAGAAGTAAATGGTTTCTAAGCACCGTCTGTGAGAAGTCACTATGGTATACAGTCCAGATGTGATAATATAAAATAGCAGTTTTTCGTGTTTTTATTATTTTTGTTTTTTGTCATATTATACTAAAATGTGTTTGAAAATTGACAGTGATATACATGCTGAATTAATCATTAAACGATTGGCAGGTCTGGGTGAAAAGAATGGAAAAACCTCATGCCACGAGGCATCTTAACCTCTTCTAACCGCGTCTGCGGACTTGCAAGCGTCTTGGTCCTCAGACAGCTTTTTCGAGAAGCCTACCATCCCTACACTAAAAATTTGTGGCTTAAGATTCAGGGAATGTATTCTTATCGGTTTTATTATTCACGCTCGAGTATCGCTGAATCAAATATCATTTTGATATGGTATGGCGCATCTTGATGGAACGGTTTGGTAACGAGCAGCCTATGTATTTTATGCTCACGGCGAATGCCAAAACGAGATGTCATGGTATGATGCTTTAATAGAGAGGAACTCAACGGCTTGCTGCAAAGCTCATCTTATCCACTAAGACGATAAAAATATGGAATGCGATTCCGTGATCCGTCTTTGATGCAACCATGGAAAAGAAATTCAAGCATGCACTCGGCAAACGATTGCGAGTTATTTAGGAAAGGTAATTCACCCTTAAATGGAACCCGCGCATCTGAATGGCGAACGTCAATGGTTCAGCTACGCCAATGAATAGGAGGTGATGTGGCTTACACGAGCAAGCCTCTTCCGTCTATACAGAAAAACAAGAAAATAAATAGAAATAAGTTAACGTATTGATCACTCAAGAAATACGATTTCGGTAAATTTCGTCGATTTAGCGTGTGAAAGTTTAAAGGTTTTATTCAGTTTGTTCATTACACTTAGGCACCGAAGGAAGGAGACCTAAATAGATAAGATTTTAGGATTTTCTCTATTTTTCCTAACAAGTTAATTGGATTTTCGCTTTTCTTTCTTCCTGATACTGCACCCACTTTCCTCTCGCTTTCCAAATACATATATACGAAACTAAGCATATTCATCTGACCCCTGTATTGACTATATTGATACATATGACAACACCCACCCACCCCCAAATTTGGCAAAGGACGCCAAACCTATGGAACTCCACCAGACCCCCTGTATTCAATATCTTATGGTTATCTTCTAAGCTCATAGCTTTTTGTACCATAATATACTATTGACTGTTAACTATTGACTATTGACAGTCAATCATTTTGGTGTCAATCATCGGCTGTATACTAGTTGTAATAATAGCCTTGAAAAAAGGATCCAGGCGTGCACTTAGTATTCTTAATAGAGTATGACCACTGTGGTTTATGAGGGATCGATAATATTGGCGTTAAACATGTCAGGACAGATTTAGTATCAGTATCAGTATAAGTATCACAGGGTGGTAGTCTGTAGCGGTTGATCCAACGGAGATTTCACCACTAACAAAGTACGTCTCTGATTATTGAACGCAATAAACCGGAACACAGTTCGCAACGAATAACAGCATACAAATCCCAGGCAGTCACACGCGATATACTTGTCCCAAAGCAGAACACGAGCGCGGCGTGAATCGTATATTCAAAATTGTGTACATATTTACATGTATCATTAAAACAAAACAATAATGAAATATGCAGGAGTATTGTAATAAAATATACAATAATGAAAACACCATAATACTCCCTCCCTAGAGCGTTAGAAGAGAGTGAAACGCTCGAAACGAAAATATAGTTAATCCGCGTAGTCTGCAAGGTTTGCAGGCCACCTGACTCTCCGGCCTGATCGAGTTTTGTGAATTGGAGAGGGTGAGTCAGATGATGGAAGAGAGAGTTTACATGGTTGGGTTGATTGGGTCGACTGAGAAGTGGGTGGGGTTGAAGGGAAAAGGTCAACATCGGGGTACCACTTGGGGTGTGAACGTCTGGGGGCGGTGTTTCATCGCAGACTGGTTCGATAAAAGCTGCTTTTCAATCGATCAATTGCAACAGTATCTCGAGAACTATTTCGTTCGATGACGAAGTATTTGTCACGTCGGCTAACGACTTTGAAGGGACCGGTGTATGGGGCTTGCAGGGGTTTGCGCGTATGATCAGTTCGAACAAAAACAAAAGAGCATGAATGCAAATCACTTGGTAAGTAAACGTTACGGGTGTATGGGCGAGTGGGGGTGGCACGTAATTGACGCATGAAGGAGCGTAAGCGATTGACATAGTGGGGAATAGTAATGTCAGCTGCAACGTCAGGGGATGCGATCAATTCACCTGGGAGACGGAGTGGTGTGCCGTAAACTAACTCTGCTGCAGAACATCCGGATCTTCTTTGACGGTAGCACGTATACCAAGAAGGATCACTGGCAGGTTCTCTGCCCAGTTTTCAGTATTACCATGTGACATCAATGCTGCTTTCAGCTGTCGATGGAACCGTTCAACAAGTCCGTTCGCGCAAGGATGATAGGCTGTGGTTTTGATGTGGTTAGAGCCGAGGAGTATAGTCAACTCACGAAAAAGGGTAGATTGGAACTGTGATCCACGATCAGTAGTAATAGTAGATGGAACACCGTGATTACTTATCCAGTATTGTAGAAAGTTTTTCGCTACGGTCTCAGCTGTAATACCGGTAATGGGAATGGCTATAGGCCAGCGGCTGAAACGGTCCACACAATGTGGGTGAAACCATAAGAAATAGCCAGATGACTGACAATGTCGAGATGAACGTGCTGAAAACGTTGGCTTGGTGGAGAAAAAGATCCTGGAGCACTAAGAGTATGGCGTTGAACTTTACTGCGTTGGAACTGGAGACAGGCTTTTGTCCAATTTTGAATATCCGCATGCATGTTTGGCCAAACAAATCAATCAGTGATCAACTTACGAGTAGCACGAATGCCGGGATGAGAAAGGGAATGAAAATGTTCAAAAATGGATTTCCTAAGTAATTTCGGTACTAAAGGACGGGGATGTTCGTTGTAAAAATCACACAAAACAGTCAAACTGGAGTTGAGAATGGAGATACGTTGGACTCTGAGGGATGACGAAGATTGGTAGTGCTGCATGTCACTGTCATGTTGCTGAGCCTCTGCTAGATGCGTAAGATCGAAGTTCGATCGACTGAGTGCTGTGAGTTGCATTCGAGAAAATGCATCGGCAACTGTATTCGACGAAGCAGATAGATAGCGAATGTCACTCGTAAATTGAGAAATATAGTCAAGGCGACGTATCTCACGTGGTGAATATCTATCAGCTGTGGCGGACAACGCAAAAGTGAGAGGTTTGTGGTCGGTCCAAACAATGAAATCGCGACCTTCAAGCAAATGTCTAAAATGACGAACAGCATAACATATAGCTAACAATTCGCAGCCAAATGTACTATAGCGGGTTTGAGCGGGTTGTAGACGACGAGAAAAGAATGCAAGCGGTTTAGTAACACCGTCAATACGTTGCTGCAAGACAGCGCCGACTGCTGCTTGTGATGCATCGGTGAAAAGTGAAAGCGAAGCGTTGGGATTCCTGGACATGTAGGATAACGTAGATGCTTCTTTCAGTGCAGATTTCAATCGCTGAAACGATTCAGCAGCATCTGCATTCATTTTAAATTGTCGTTCCGTTCCGCGTAACAAATCAGTCATCGGTTGAGCGCTGTTAGCACAGTTTGGAATGAATCTTCTGTAATAATTAACTAACCCGAGAAATCGACGTAACTGTCGAAGCGAGGTGGGACATGTATAATCATTGATGGACGAAATTTCATCAAGCACAAGGCGAATTCCGTTTTAATCGACATGATGTCCTAAGATTTCGAGAGAAGCGACAGCAAAAAGGCATTTATCCGGGTTAAAAACAACGCCGGATTGTGAAAGTCGTTGAAAAACAGCATGCAGATGTTCTGCGTGTTCCTGTTGAGAAGAACTGGCGATCAGGACGTCATCAATGTAGACATGCACAAAAGATAATACCTGGAAAACTTGGTCCATGAATCTCTGGAAGGTTTGAGCAGCATTGTGTAAACCAAAGGGCATTTTTAAAAATTCGAAAAGACCAAAGGGTGTGGTAATAGCTGTTTTAGGAATATCTTCGTCGGCGACAGGTATCTGGTGATACGCACGCACCAAATCTAGTTTAGAAAACACTGTCTTTCCGTGTAATGAAAGTGCAAAGTCATGAATATGGGGAATGGGTAACGATCGGGAACAGTAACTCTGGTAAGGGAACGGTAATGACCGCATGGTCGCCAAGCATCAGATTTATTTTTCTCCACCATGTGAAGGGGGCTTGCCCAGGGCGATTTGGATGGCCGTATAATTCCCAGTTCGAGCATATGTTCAAACTCACGTTTCGCTACATGGAACTTGTTTGGAGCCAAAGGACGAGGCTTGCTAAACTCTGGAGGACCACGGGTCACAAGGTGGTGCCTAACGTTATGTTCAACGACCGCAGCTGGTGTACAGGGTTTGAAAACTTCCGAAAATTCTTTTAGTAAGTCACTGAACGCAGATATGATGTCAAGGTTGAGTACACGAATGGTTCGAATAGGGAAATCGCAGGAATTACCAAAGGAGTTAATCTTTGTCAAATTATCAATAAGTAAAGTAAAGTAAGTAAGTATATTGACTGAAAGATCAAAACGTGAGAGGAAATCTGTTCCCAGAATCGGTAATTTGACATCAGCCAGCGTGAATATCCATCGAAAGTCGCGTCGTAGACCCAATTCGACAGAAAGTGATCTTTGATCAAAAGTTAAAATTTTCGTGCCGTTTGCCGCCTGCAACGTCATTGACGAAGGGCTCTTGCGTTCCTTAGTGGATGGTGGAATAACGCTAATCTCAGCACCAGTGTCGATGAGGAATCGCATTTCAGTGGCCCGGTCGTTAACGTAGAAAAGACGGCTTTGAGGGGAGCCAGACAGAGATGCCGTGTCTACTATCTGGCTTCGTAATTTCCCTGATTGGACACATTTGAATTATATGTGCAAGGTGACGTGCAATGCAGGGCCTTTGCACCGAAACGACGATGATAATAACATAAACTTGAACCGTTAGAACGACTCGACGATCGCTTCTTGGGCTGTTGCGAATGACGATTTGAAGAGGAACTACGAGATCGTGCGATGTTCTGTACTTGCAATGACGAGGAATGGAACATCGATTTTAACTCTTCAAAATCATTCTGGACAGGGATGTTTGTATGCGCGTTAGTGGTGTGTCGAACATGAGATAACGTACCACCATGCGATATATCATGTACTTCATCCGCTATGCGTGCCAGGTGTTGCAAACTAGTATTCTTATCCATAAAGGCTAACATTTTACGGACGTCTGCTGGTAAACTTTGTTGCCACAATTCGCGGATAATTTTGTCGTCAACAGGCTTGTCTCTTTGTAACTGCAGCATATGTCGTAAGTGCTGTGAAGGTGTGTGATCACCCATTTCTATACCTGACAAAAGCTTTCGGGGGTTTTGCTCGTCGGTTGAAGATTAACGTGAAATAATAGCATGCTTGATGGCATCGAACGAGTTATCGACAGGGCGATTGTAAATTAAATCGGCAAGCACTTTTGCGACTGTAGGGGGCAACATACCAACCACACGGTTATACTGAGCACGTTGAGTTTTTACTTTGTAAGACTCGAATAAGGCTTCAATTTGCGCGAACTAGAGGCGAGGATCGTTCATACCAAAAGATGGAAGACTAAAATTTGTCATAACGTCTGTAGAAATATCCTCAAATGGCGTATCAGAAAATGCTGATTTAAGATCCATTTAGTAAATGGAAAATAGGTATGACAGCAAAATCAAAATAAATGGGAGTATATGGTACGAAAGAAAATTTCAAAAAGAAAAATATTCGGGGCTCACCAATTTGTAGCGGTTGATCCAACGTAGATTTCACCACTAACAAAGTACGTCTCTGGTTATTGAACGCAATAAACAGGAACACAGTTCGCAACGAATAACAGCATACAAATCCCAGGCAGTCACACGCGATATACTTGTCCCAAAGCAGAACACGAGCGCGGCGTGAATCGTATATATTCAAAATTGTGTATATATTCACATGTATCATCAAAACAAAACAATAATTAAATATGCAGGATTATTGTAATAAAATATACAATGACGAAAGCACCATAAGTCGACCAAGTCGGAACGAGTGCCCAGATTCTTTCGGAGGTGTGCTTGAAAAAACCCGCCACTACCAGGATTAATTCTCAAGGAACACAGGCGTGTGTAACTGTGAATGGAAGATGGGAGATATCTCATCACCGAAGGGTTAGAGAGTTGAAGTATGTTGCATGTCTAAACGAATGAAAAGACGATGGACAGCAATATATTTTAACAAATACGAAAAATGGAAACGAAACGCTTTTTGTGTGTTTCAAAATGATTTTCCAAATATTTTTGTAATTTTTGGTCATGAATATGGAGGGAATTAGTCCCAAAGTACTCTGCTAAATGAATGAAATAAAGAATTATATAGCACATAAATGCTTGCAAAGATATATCCAATTTACTAACAACAATACTGTTCTTCATAAAAAATAAAAAATATTAATTGATGAATTCCATTTTCAGCATTATAATATTGCATATTTGTACATTCGAAAAATCCTAATAAACGTTCACCAAGGAGACGACCTTTATTGTGACTTATCCGAACACCATTGAAAAACTAGAGATGCATATCTGATAAAACTATTGTCCTCCGAGCATTCGATGAATAGCAATCTCACAGAAATTTTGTTTGTATTGTATTTTTACTGCTTTCAAAACTAAATTATGATATTTTCTTGTAGGAAAATAAATTAAATTAAAAAATTAAAAGTTTGGTCCGTTAGGTTTCAACGAATGAAAGTGGCTGATGTGTCAATCTAGGGTAAACAATGTGTTTTAGTGAAATCCTACCAATAAGTGATCAACACTGCTGAATAATTTTTTGATTTTGCGCATTTATGCCACTGGCACATGTGCACAAACAAACTTAGATTGGGATAAACACATTATTATGAACAGAATTGCTTATTTTCATGAATTTCCATCACATACCTCACTACCGGTTCCGTACAAAGCGCAAAAATCAAGCTTTTTGGGTATTCTTCTCGGTGCCGTATGGGATGTCCCTGGGATAAAGATCAAATATACAAGGAAATCATTGAAACTACTTTAAAATAGAATTAAATAGAAATTATGAAATTAAAATTGTGAATATGTTTACTCAATCGGTAAATAAAATTTTCAAGTACATTACTGAACCAATTTCAATTTATATAATTCACACCATATCCAGGCATCCGTTATTCCGCATCATATTTTTGCGATAATGCTTTTCGTTAGACTATCTACTTGGTATCAGCTTGCACGAGCAGTTCTTTTATTCGATTTGCTTTATAAGAGAATCGAGAATATTATTCATTAGTGCAGTATTAGACGAACGTTTTTGACAAACGTAATCATATGATATGTTGATATGAGACATTTTCCAAAAACGTTTTCCGTAATTTGATGTTCTAAAAACATCATTAAATTGACTGTGCAAGAATATTCTGTTCCTCCTGGTTACCGAAACACATTGTCGGATTAGCAACAATGATTCCTTAAGTTACGTTCCTGCATCGATAACCTAATGGAGAATAAATATGACTAGACACAGGCATGAGTTTTGTTATGTGCGTTCGCTACTTGAAAATATTTTTCTAAACTAAATAAATTTTATTCTTGGAAATACTAAGCATGTTGACCATGAAAATATCAAAGAAGTATGGTTACGCAGAAAAATCTATAAACTCGAGCAAGCCTCATAAGTATAACATTATTCAGGAGCATTCTCGCCTTGCTGAAAAGCAATATTTTCATCGCCAAGGAACAAAACTTTACATTCATATCAATCAATAACGACATAGAATCAAAAAGTGTACAACATTGTGTGCCACTTGGTCCGGCTGCTTTTTGGTATACAATGAAGACCTTGGTGGCAGCAATTATGATTAAATTTGTGGATGATGCAAAATTTTGAACGCAATATAATTCGAACGTAGGATGTTCAAGCTCACAGTACGATTTGCGTACATTGAACAAATATGAGAGAAGCAAGCTTCCAATCAAAATGTGCACGAATTTAAAATCGGTTAATAATTTCCATTATCTCATAAGCGCTGGTCTCAATTACTGGAGTGGACAACAGAATAAATGGACTTTGGTTGTTAGACAAGTATTTATTAGACGCGAATGCTGCATCTTAATTTGTGTATTCTGGTTTGCTGTTCATTTTGATCGGACATCATCTTCACATTAGAAATGCTGAATTCTATATTTTATACTCCGGGATATCTATTCCTCGTCCTGCAAAGCGATTCCACGCACATTCAAACGTTGGAATGGGATATAATATAAACTAACCGAGACTGCCATCGCTCATTCTTTTCGTTACGCATTTGTTTCCTATGAAATTCCATAGCATCAAAAGTTCAGCAATCATTTACTAAATAAATTTCTAGAAAAAATGAATACATTTACAATATAACTACTTTAAATAACTTGAATGATGCAACTTTAGAATATATTTAGCTTAATTAAGCTTATTATTATTTTGAGACAAATCACAAACACTGTCGATATTCCTTAGTATATAATCTTTCGTACGCGAATATTTTCAGGTAACATTCAGAAAACGGCCTAATCTGTCGGGTTAGTTCGGAAGATTAATAATGCGACGCATTAAAATAAGTTGTAGTAGTATAGCACATACTAGTTCGGAACTCATCGTTTGTAATCCTAAATGTAATTTACGGATTTTAATACACTAATAGTAACAGATGATTTCCGTATGCATGAAAACAGTACGAACTATACTCAGCTTGTATTAACCTGGGTCTTGTTATCAATAGATTTTAATTTGTTCAGTTAAACAAAATTTATGTATAATCACGAAATACTTTCGCAACTTCGAGCAAATTGGTCACAGACTGCAATTATTTAAAACGATTAACTTGAATGTAAAATAGTCAAATGAATTTTATTTTGATCAACATCGATGTCTAGGAATTAGTAATTGTAGAAATCCAATAATTATTTGTTTGGTACAAACTTTATTTTTTCATTGTTGCCGTTTGTGGTGTGAGATGGCGGGGGATGCGAGCAATAATATACTTTGGTCGTTTAAAATCTTGTTTAAATGTTGACCAGTAATCTTTTCCGATTTATTTATTTATTTATTTTTTATACACCGTAGTTGGTTCAACGTACCCGAAGACATAGTGGCATATATATAGAACTTGGCTTACCATATTCCAGCTGTTTTACGGCTTAGAAAACCCAAACATACTATCTCCACCTGCTGACGGAAACAGCTGAAAACTGATTGCGGTGTGGAAGTGAAACGAAAGTTGGAAATCTCTAATTGCATATGGATTCTACGATATCCGCAGCTTATATTAAGGTTCATTATGAAAACGGAAAGGATAAAATTATTGTTCCTCTTTAAATATTTTTCTTGTGATTCAGTACAATGGGCCTGAAAAATTATCAAAAACTTCCGCAATGAGAAGGGTATCAGCTCCTGTGAAAATTCCAAAATTGCTGCACCCAGAAAAAAGTAGATGAATTTTGATTTAAATCTATGCTGTTTAATCAGTCATATATGAATTGGGCAAGTACATTTGTCTTGATACGTCAAAATGCATTGAAGCTAAAGATATTAATTTTTTGTTAGTAATTTGTCGAGTGGCCAAAGTAGTTGATTGTTGCAAAAAATCTGTTGGATATGACTGGCTCTACCAATATGTTAGATCATTTGTTTAAACAAGGGTACGAACAAAAATGCATATTTGCATACGTTTTAATTTATATCTTACCCCGAGATCAGTAAAGTTGAGTAGGGACAGTTCAATCGTAGTCCGAAAGAATTTGAACGTTAGGAAAAATGAAATAATGTAATCTGTTCATACTTGATGTGCGCCAATGGCTCGAGATCGGCCACCATCTATATATGAATAAGGTGAAAATGACTTTATTTGTGTGTACAAATTTTCAGCAATCATTGATTAAAACGCATACAAATATGGATTTATTAGCTTCCAGTAGCTCTTTCAAGACGCACAATCAGTGAAGGACCCCGTTGGAAAACAAAGATGTCTAATACTATTCAACTGAATGCAAGTACGATTTTGTAATTATTTCAGTCTCTTCTTTTGAAGAAATCTGTTGTGGATGGATGATCGTACAGATTATCTTATAGTTGAAAATTCACGTGACACAAACAGAGGGTTTATGTGTATAGAAAACACATTTGATGATAATGCTGTTAGCGACCGCTCAAATAGTCAGACTTATGGTGAAAAGTAGCAGTAGTAGTACGAGTTAGGTTCTGAACATTATATAATAAACAACCACCCAGCTTTCACTAACGAAACATGTGAAATTAATTCTCGTATGTCTTGTGTTTAGAAACAATTACACTTCAAATTTCCTGGATGCAAGATTTTTGCTAAGAAAAAGGAACGGGCAATTGCGAGGAAGGTGACTTAATATTAATTGCTGTTTTATATGTCGAAATAATGCCGATACCTTAAATTTCATGCCATTGATGTTCAACGACACATATATTAGTACGGTTATTCCAGATAGTCACTGTAAAATTATTAGGTCGTAAAAATAATTAATGTTTGTTTTTCAAGAATTATGACTGGGATTTTATTTCATGTAACTATTCAACGCTTAGAATTAACGTAGAAGTAATTTTTTCATAACTGGTCTTTTTTAAAGGACCACAGAATATAGTCAGGAATCAATTTTTGATTCTGTGTTAGATCATAATCGTAATTATTAGGACTCTATTTAATGGGGCATTCACGTCTAATTCTGTTTATTACTTTGGCTCACTGAAACTGATCTCAGTGCCTAGACTTGATAAAGAAAAACAGCCATAATCTGGTTGTGATATGTAATGGATCGGGATGTGAAAGCCATATATATTGATTTTTATAAGCGATTCCATCGTCTGACCACGAATCACATTGAAATTCTGCATTTGAACATCATGCTTCATTGCAAGAACCCCATTGAACAGTGAAAATCAAGTATAACATTGTATTGCACACAAAAGCAAATTTGCGTGCATTCCCACCCCACGAACGGTTTCTTGCTATTCGCACTCATCAGTTAGGGTCAGTAGGATCAGGATCTGCATGCATTTGTATTACACAGTTTAATTTTTTTTCGAGAATTCGCTTAGCCACATTCATCACTATACCGAGATGTCATTTGCTTACATTCAAGAAGCTGATATCAAATTAATTTTACAGCTTTCATACGAACCTTTAATTGATTTCGATTATTTACTTTCCAGCACACATTCTTTACCCCGTAAACAAAGCGCGCTCGCTGATGACCTGGTGAAATCAATTTCCTTTGTTAAGCCAGAAATAAACCTGTTAATATTTAAGACAAACGGATTCAATTTGAAGAATCAGAAACAAATGTTTTGAATATTCCACAATGCAGAAAAATCCCGCATTTTATTGTACATTTTGCGTAGAACTTCGCTGCTCCTTAGAACATTTGTGGATATTTTTGCAACACCAATATTCTTATTCATTTAATAACAGATCACTTACTGATTGTCTGTAAGCATTAAGTAATTACTGTTTAACTTTAATATTATTACACACAACTGAACTTGAAAATTTATTCATGATTATACATACAACCATATCACTGTACATAGATGTTGGTAATTATTGATCGTGCTGGCTGACATTAGCGCCACAACCTCTAATTTGCATTTAATAATGGAAACAAATGTTTGCGATGTGATTACTGACAAACTCAATGTAGTCAGTCGTTATTGCAAACAATTGTGAGCCAAAAATACTGATTGCCTATAGCAACGCATATTGATTCTATATGAAAAGTAAACCATTCTCATGAAAGTGGATAAGGTTGTATACTAGTGTATTTGTGTAGAAATCAACGTTAATCTTGTAAGACAACTAAAAAGTATGCAGATGTAATTTAGTTGAAACGATTGTTGTGATGTTGTTTATGATGCTCATAGAAATTGAAATTTAACCGAATAAACAGAGTTTCGAATTATGTTTGTCTGGAGTGTGATATGTTTAGCGAACCGCGAGTTATGTTCATGATTATAGCTTTATGGCCAAAGTAATGTGTTGCTCATATACCCGCACTTACGCACCACTAACGGTTTCTTCCTGTTTGCCTTCATCAGGTGGAGACAGTAAGATTAGGTGCAATAGGCCTTGAAACAGTTGATAAGTGGTACACAAAGTTATACTTGAATGCTACTGTTACACGTGGTTTGTACCACGAACAGCGGAGTTCAAACACCGAATCCCTGTGCCGCAACAAGTAAATTGTTATTTCAAGATATTTTCAATAACATCTTAATATGGAATAGTGCTTGGGCGTTGAATGTTCCTGAAACAACGCTTGAGTAACACAAAGTCTTCTTAAAGAATTGCCTGAAAAAGCAGATGAACAGTACATATTGTGACGCAATATAGAAGACAATATGAAGTTAGCGTAGATGGAAAACGAAACGCACAAAAAGAAAGCTTATTTATTTAGTAAAGTATTGAGAAGATTGGTCCAAATTATGTTGTGGGATATGGTGACTCCTATATTTTTAGTTGAGAAAGCAATTAACCAATAACGAAAATACTGTAAATCGTTTGCATCTAAATTTCAACCGAGCATTTCATTTCTTAACCCGGTTTGTCTCTTCTTGGAAAAATTAATGACCGATTTTTACAATTGTCATTCCATTTTCCATTATTCATTTACAGGGCAACTACAAATCAACGTACGCAAGTAAGTGTTATGCGTATAGTGTATTTCAAGGTTATATACGGTTTTTAATTGTCTAAAAAGCAACAAGTTTACAATTACAATTAAGGAATTAGGGAAATATTCGTTGGATGCTTGTGATCAATAGTGTGAATAAATTTTTACATAAAAATAATGCACGCTTTCCTAATTCCTTCAACAGAAGCATAATCTTTAATCTCTCGGTTTGAGATTGTCTTTCGATTCAAGCGAGTGAGGGGGTGACGCTGTAGCGCAAACTCGCAATCCGATTGGACGACGGTGTGCATCTTGTACAGGCTAGCAGACTACAGTGGGCGAACGAAGCTAAACGCTCTACCAGATGTAGTGAGAGGGGAGATACGTGGGAATTATTGGTCTATTTCACAGAGCATGAGTGGTTACTCAACGCACAATCTCATGCAGAAATATTTATGAGTGGAAAGCTACATAATAATTCAAAACGCACCTATATTCCATGCAGATTCACTAATCGAACGTTTTCCATGAGGCACAGTCACCAAAGATAGCAACATTCCACTCGTATCAAGACATTACACTTCTGTATCACGTTACATACAGCGAAATCACATTTGTCTCGTTACATTTGTGATCGCACTATAAAATATGGCAATGTCCAATTTACTGCCTTAGGTGAATAAAACCAATGGATGAGAAATGAAATATATATTTTGAAATTTGTTGAACAGCACGTTTTGTTTTAGTGAACCTTGTGTTCGTCGTATTCTTCTACCTTCAAATTGATACTGCAATGTAGAGTCACGAGATGACAACACCTGGAGGAGAGATAGGTATAGAATTTAGGTATATACTGTGATTGTAACGATATAATAAGCGTGATATTCTATTAATAAACTAACAGTATAATAGAATATGAGGAAGATATTAAAGTAAATACAACTTCAGTACTCAGTTGCGGGTTCGTGTTGCGTTGCCGCTAACAATTATTATTATTCAGCCGTATGAGCGAAATCGGTCAGTACTTTCACGCGGTTGCCAATGGTTCCCTGAAAATTCTGAGTGATATAGTTAGTGCTCATCACTACAAACGTGACGGCGGACCCCTCGCAGAGCAATTTATTGGAACTGGAAAAATGAACATAGCCAATCAAATCACGGTTTACGCGAAGCAACCAATCAGAATTCAAGTAAACTCTTTGTATGAATGACATTTAGGATTTAGACTACTAATAAACCACAAGTACACAGATAATTATATTTTGATATGGTAAACTCACGAAAAAGGTAGTGATTCAAAGTTCAAAGTGATTCAAAGCTGTAATGGTCTAAAAAGCATTTAGCTTAACAATAACTATAGGATGGAGTTATGAGTTATATACATAACAAAGAAGAAGAACAGGGAAACTCATGTGGTTTAAATCGTATCAAAATTTGGGTTTTCTCTCAAGTATTTGTCCAAATTAGCTTTAAAAATATCCAGGTTGGCTGATTGTGTAACAGTGGAGGGGAGGGTGTTCCATGTGAAACTTACACGTACAGCATACGAATGCCTTCGACTGTTCAGTATTGAAGTCGGAATAAGCACTGTAAGTTCATGTTTCCGACTGGCACGGGGTTGCGAGCGTGTGAAAAGTTTGGACAAGGGATGGTTTGGGACGTGCATAATGTTGAGGTCACTTCTTAGTCGACGACAGCGAAAGTCGAAAAGAATGAGACTCTTCAAACGTTCTTCATATAGCCGAAGTAATGTTTGCCGATCGTGCTTATCAGAAGTTGGATCTCCAAGAATAAAATTTTGTATTTAATGTTACATGGAAAGCTTTGTTCTAAAGATACGAAAATGTGTCCCGAAAAAATTGAACTGATAAATAGAAAGATTATAACTGATAAATAGAAGGAATATAACTGTAGTGCAATCAGCCTAGAAGAAAAAAAGTGTCGGACGAACGAGAAATAGTCATTGTGCATAACAAAAGGCACGGTGATTCATTAGTGTCATAAACAAAACTAATAAGGTGCGCTAAACGTTTAATGTTTGAAAGAATCCAATTCAATTAAAATAACTTCGCGTCAATCAACAATCTGTTAGATACACTCAGGAGTTATCTATCAAAATTTGGTAAGTTTTGATAATAATTTTAAAACTAGGAATAGAAATATTTCATTCACTAAAAATGCATTTCAACGAATAAAGCTATTTTTTCGACTTCTTATAATCTTGAACATGTAAGAACTTTTATACGTAAGGCTGAATCATGACGCGGCTTAGATTGCTTCTTTGTAAAAACACATCCTGTTTCCGTTAGATCATATACCATATATTCAGTTGGTTCAGGTAAAAAGAATCTGGTAGTGAATAAAAAATTAAGTAAGATCAGTTTCGGTCGAATTTAAAAAAAACTATCATTGACTGCGAAGCGTTCCGTTCTGAAGCCAACATAATACCCTGGACTACAAAGGCTTTGTATGAATTGATATCAAGCAACCACCCACCTGCAAACTATTCTACTTTTTAGTGTTCTGGTGTCAACTTTGCAAAACAGCATGCTAACCCCAATAAAACATGACAGAATGATTTAGCTGTTTCAAATGAATTCTCAACGCGGATGTTTCTACTAAGAATGCTTGAATAGTATTAAAGAAGGTTTACGGGGATTAAACACTGAGCTGTGACGCAGATATCCGCAGCATAGTTTCGTTTACCGTTAATACTGTCGTTAATAAAAACCGCTACCCCGTAAAATTCCGCCGACGAGGATTACATATACTGCAGTTGTTTGATGTCAATTGCATCGAAATTAAGTGAATAATAATTAGACAAAATTATTACAAATCTTCAGGCCCTATACTCGAATTTTACATCCTGAGAAATGACAAATAAACAGCCTTAGTTGACTCACGCTGTGGCACAAGTAAATTGTATTGACATAGACTAGCAGGGATAGATAGCCTTTTCGACACAGAAATTATAGTGCAATTAGGCTTCGAGTAACAGCAAGGCCACAGCTGACGCTTGAACATAGACACGAAACTGACCTGGCAAATTCTGCTAAGGAACTGAGAACCAAAGATATGTGTAATGACTTGGATGGGCGTATCGAGGATCGGTTGTATAACTACCGGATTGGGGATTTTAATATTAAGCCTGGTTCAACATGACATTCTCAAAGAAAGTTGTGCATTTCTAATCTTCTGTGCTTTTAGATAGAGCACCTAATAAATTACAGAAAGACGGTCAACTAGAAGGCTTCTACTTAAACTTTAGCGATGCCTCTCGAATCTGTCTGTCACAGGCTTCGACGGTTGAATCTTGCGGCAAAATGTGAATCGGGCAAGCGTCAACACTGGATCATCAATGTTCTCCATGTAAGTATTTCGGGGTCCGTGTGGTTGATGCTACCTATGACTTCACAGCCACAACTATCGGAATCCCACAGGGTTCTGTACTAAGACCTATTCGTTTCCTATTCTTCATTAATTAATTAATAAAATCTGGAATTGCCATGCTCCTGTTAAATGTATGCTGAAGACATCAAATTTACTGGATTCCGCGAACACGGTGTTGCGGTTTGAAATACCGAAGTTTATTAAGTTGTCGCAAGAGTGTGATCTTCACCTGAAATACAGTAAATAAGATCCGTTGTCTGCAGCAGTTGACCAAATTACGGTAAAGGTCAATAACTGTTTGGTTGATTCCAGCTTCACCTAACGAGTCAAGGACTCAGTTATAGTGATCCCAGTTAAATTTAAATAAGCGGTGCAATGTGCCTTATCTGTGCAATGAACGAGACCAAGGCTGTGAAGTATTCGCGTTTTAGACCATTACATCTTGAAAGCTATTTAGGATTTAATCTGTCCGGACTCGTAAACGGCTGGTTGTATTTATCCCCGTATACAAATCGATAGTCCTGTACAATTTAGAATATTGCGTCCAAGCCTGGAACCCGTTTAGTTAGAAATACATATTACCGCTAGAGGGCTTTTAACGTTTGGCTACCATGGTAGTTAATGTTTTGGCTATAAATAGGGAACGTATAATTTCTGTAGGTTTGTCGTCACTTCAGTGCCGATACCTAAAGGCGACCTGGTAGAAACCGTCAAAATCCTATAAGATTCAGGCACCGATGGCTATCAAAATCAGTTTATGCGATTCCAATGAAGGGCACACAATGAAGTATGAAAATACCATAGTTTGACTAATCTTAAACATAACGTCTTCAATGTAAGCTTGGTAAACTTCTGGAAAAGGCTGACTGATGACCTTATTACCGCAACGTTGACAGACACGTTCAAAAGTAGTTTGGGTGCCTCATGACTCTATGCTCTCTGCATCATTCCTCAACAGTTGACTTTCATGGCTTTAGCTAATAGAAACTCATTCAGCCTTTGTTCGCCTATCTGAGAAACGATGGACCTTTGGCACTGATTGCATAACTTTCAACGTAACATCGCCTGTCCGATACGCAAAGCATATCAAAGGACAAAAGTAGCCAACTTTGGCAGTGGAGTTCACTAACCCTAAGAATTCCACCAACAAAAATCTGGACGCTAAATTGGCTTATCAGCCACTTACCTGTTATCCCCACTGAACGGAAGTAACAAAATTCTGTACTTTATATGAATTAATACTTATCTATTCTACGATAATACTAAGTGGGTAAATAAATCCTCCAGCTGGACATTGGCTGTATGTCAAACCCAGGATTTGAACCTTAACTAATATCTATCATGCTTCATTTAACTGACCATCAACTTTGCTAAAATCTCAGTCTATCTTTGGTGATAAGATCCTTCTACTCATACACGGATTTCGGAAATTTTCAACAGTTAACAGTCTCATCAAAGATTTGGCTAATCGGAGGAATTACGACTACCGTGAATCATATAATAGCTCAGCGATGAATCGAATACGGTTAAACACATCTGGGCTCGGGCATGTGATCAAAATCATAATTTGGACGGAAAGTATTTTGTGAGTTGATACATTAATTAATCAATGCATGAATAGCTGAAACCAAAATTACCGCACAGCAAAATGCTGAAAAATTTCTGCATTTTAAAACCTTGGCAACGAATTTTGTTAAAACTTGTAACTCGTGTGCCATGTGGATAGGGAGCAGATGGCCAAATGCAAGTTGGGATAATCTCGGAAATTATCATAATTAATGAAAGCGAATTTCGGCAAAAAAGCTTTGATGAAATAAAATGAGGTAACATACATCTAAAAAAACGAATTCACATAACCAATGAGCAAAGGTGAGCATACCGCAAACACCGGAGTATCGTATACCCAGTTTGATAAAACGGAAGGGATTGGTGAGGAGCAGTAAACCAGAATGTAAGAAGAAAAATTCGTTTCATTTTACTTTCAGCCGGAAATCATAGCGATAGTTCAGCATGCACTGTGGTGAAAGTTCGCGCTTGTTATACAAAAAGCAAGATATGGCACTTGTTTATTTCATGTATTCTTTTACTCCTAAAAAGCAAATTTCAGTAGACTGATTGCGTTACTCCAAACAAATCAGTGCTTTTAGAACGAAATTTGACACAGTTTGCGAAGTGGTAAAATATGTGAATAAGTTCATTTGCTCATGTTCCGATTGTCCAACACAAGAGTGATTGATTACGTGCGACACCGTATCAGTCATTGCTATATCAAATCGCACTGCTGGGATTAAATGGAATCCGATGCATGGTTGAATAAGGCTAAACGTGCAGTGTTTCAATTGGGTTGATTATTGGATTCAAAGATTAGAGTAGTGTATCGGTGGATAGATTCAGCTGAAGGAACTGATTTATATACAAAATCGATAATGCACCACGAAGAGGCAGAAATTAATTAGTATGAAAAAGCTTGAAATTATTCCGGTTTCATAAGCAAGCCAACGCGCAAACGTTACCAAATTCAATTAGATCACTGTATTAGTGTAATGTTTCGTCGCCAAATTAGTATGGAAGCGGGTGACGTAGCAAAGACGGTCGTAACGTTCTTAACCCAACAGTAACGAAAACAGAACAAGGCCGGAATGGAACGTTAAGCGGAGTCAAAGTTCCAAGTGCACAGTGCGTGCATATGGCCGTGGACAGGGTTTGTATTTATTTGGCAACAACGAAGTGAACGTATAGAACAATCCCTGGGATTGTGCATAGTGAGACCGATGGAAGTTCGTAGTGAACATAGGGGTTTGTTACTGAGGTACAACTTGACTCATCCAACAATTAGAAAATCACTCTTCTCTTTTAATTATATTAGCAAGCACTGTAATTTTTATGCTTGTTATTTCTAACCATGAACTTGCAATAAATGAATGTAAATCAATATTTGCAACGAGCGCCAACACAGAACAATTGCATATTGTCAAATATGGCAATCAGAAACCCGCCACTTGAGATAATTTTACCGGCGTCAGATGTTAGTGAGGGAAGGCACACCAACCAAAGAAGCAGAACGGTCCTTTCTTGTATAGAGACTAGGAAACCTGAAAAATTTCGATGAACAATGTTGTTGACCTCATTCGGTCGATGTTTTTTGTCAGCATCCGTCTGACACCGATGGGGTGCATTATACTCAAGCACGTTTCTTTAACCGTGCAATCACAACGCGATCTCTGACTAGGCCACCTGTGCACCAGTAATGAGTTATGGTAGTGAAAGTCGCATAGAACTGACACGTAGATGTCGCTCTACTCGCAAACAACAGTTGCTTGAATGTACGCTTGATTCGTGGTGTAGGCAGCTCATCACAGTCTTTGATAGGTTCCGTCGCTTTTTAGGTCCCACCATTTACATGTTTTGCTACTTTTACGGTCATGGTTGTATGGTAGTAAAACACTTGGTACTCGTAACCGGTATAATGCTATCCATGAAGATGATGAGTAATGAGTCAACCGACCTCAGTTGAATCCTGGATTCCTATGCTCACTACAAGCAAACAAATTCTCAATCATACACATCAAATTTTGACTGACGAGTTTGAAACGAAACTGAATTCGTTTACACGAAGGATTTAAGTTCCGAGTGCATTAATACATCGTGCAAACAGAACAACCCCAAACATGAAATCGTGCGGGATATGACTGCAGGTGAAACCTTGGTGATTCTTGGCCCAACTGCAGCTCGCCGCACATTTTTGAAGATTAAACACGGGAGTAGGAAACAAAAACACTAGAGCGTACAATGGTCTATTGCAGAAAGTGAACAAAATAACGCATCTGAAACAGTAAAAGCAATATCACGAATAGATTGAGCAGCGAGAAAGTCCTCGAAACGATGAGCTTCCACGTCAGATGTAGCAGGGTATCAAGCAGGAATTGAAACGCGAGCGTTGAAAGGATACGAAGATTGTTTCTTACATGAGGCGAGTACTGTGTACACACGGGCCGAATAATTAGACTGACAAAAGTGCACTTAAAAAAGACCTTTGCGCTTGGTCTTGTCCTTTTGTCCAGCCTTTTCGAATAGCTGTAAAAATAATGGAATGACATTACAAAACGAAGATAAACCGGCAAGCCGAAACTGAAATGCTAAACGAGGAACTGGAAACGAATCAACTCTGAACGCGAAGTTTACCGAAATATGTGACACTGTGTACTTCTCCGAACAATCCAGCGATACGGCTCGGAAGTAAGGAATGTTAATTGACTCAATTTCTGCCAAAGGAGCTCGTTTGTTTTTTGAAATAGCAAAGCCACACTTCTTCACCTCCTCAGAAGGATGATATGCTGTAAAGCGGTCGACTCGAGTTATCCCCGAAGGTAAAGATGCTGCTGGCCGAATCCCTTTCGAGGATAACGAACGCCACTTCGGGTATTTGTCTGGCGCACCAACAGCCACACGGTTGGTTGGTAAGGAACTTAGTGTCACGTGTTTTCTACTCCCATTGAGAAGTTGACCACCACAACATATGTTGGACGAAACCCATGAGGAAAATGATTCGTCATGCGATGCCCCGTGTATGGAGGTGAAGTTTTGGTGTTTGGAAGAAGCAGGGATGCAACCAGACGAATTGCAGTGGGTTTTGAGGTGCTGATGAGAGCAGATCAAATCCTTTACGTATTTCGAATTGACCAGAAAGAATTCGTAAGGTTAACGAAGTCGCTGGACGTAACACATGTAACACTACGTGAAGAATGCCATGCTTTTCTATTCAATTATATGACTAATAAACCCACAGGCATTTAACCATTCGACGTAAATCCAATGATGATGTTGATGACAGTTACAAAAAAATGATGACGATGGGTTGCTTCACACCGAAGGCGAGAGCCCCAAAGCCACATACAACACCCATTGTGGTAAAATCGGTCTAAATAATTAATTCACCGAAAAAGATCCATAAACCCACCGTATTTATTGATCCGATTATCGCAAACGATGGAATGCACACGGCCACAAACAAAAGACTCACTAAAACTAGTTGCTTACATCGAATGGCGTATGCTAATGAAACGGAGGAAACCCTTTCAAAGTGCTATGCAAAATAAGCAGCGACATGAGGAATGCGAGTTTCATTCAAATTAAAGGGTACGGAATTCGTGCGAGAAAAAAGATCAAGGATATCAACATCAAGGTTAGTTCTATCAACCTTATCAAAACGCGGTTCAAGGAACACATTTCCATCACACACATCAAGTGTTTCGAGGCAAAATTTGTATACTGACAAAGTGCTTCACAGTCACTGACTCCATTTGGCTTAAGATAATGCCAGGATGCCCAGGAGCAGAAAAGCATGTATGATGTATGTATGAAAGCACAAGCCTGATCCATGCAAAGTGCCGCACAGTCATAGAATGCACGTGGGCTAAGATACCGTCAGATTGCCCAGGCCTAGAGAAATACTTGAAAGGAAAATAGCAATGACAGTGAGACTCAAGCGTGCATTCACATGCAACTCACTACCGGTGGCAAATCAATTTAACAAGGTGTTCGCCGTACAATACAGAAACGCTGCACGATTGCACATCCGGCAACCAATTTTCTTCAGCCAGTCGTAATGGTGTGACAGCACAAGCCTGATCCAGGCAAAGTGCCGTACAGTCAGAGACTGCACGTGGGCTAAGATACTGTCAGGTTGCCCAGGCCCAGTCGTAATGTGTAAGCGCGAGACATGTAAGCTTTGCAACACCGTGATGATGATGGCAACCTTGATTTCTGAGGCGAAGCTCTGTGGGTAGTAGAAGGTAAGGAGGATAGCTAAAGCAGCACAGTGCTACGTGCACCACAAACTATTAGGCAAACAGTTAAGCAAACGATAGAAAGTTTGGGTTGGATTAAAAAAGAACAATTCAGTACCGAGTTATGTCACGCAACATTAAAAAGTAGTACAAAATTCCTAGAAACGAATTCTGTTGCAGAATAGTCGCGATCTATAAAAGAACACAAGCAAGAAACATATTCCGCATGAAAAAGAATGAAACTATTTCAAGAAAGAAATTTGGCAAGACCGTGAAAGGATAAATACCAAGTAGACACGAGAAATGGGTTGCAAATCTAACAGATACAAGGGTTATAAAACATTAGAACAGGACGCTTACCTCTAACGAAGATCGGTTTTCGTTTTCCCAAGCAGCAACCTCACTTTCGAACCTTTTGCGTGACTCGTCAAGCTCGGTATTGGCGCGATCGATTTGCTTTTGAAACTGTTTCAATTTCATTTCGAAATCTTTCTCGGATTCAGACAGTTTGCTCATGTACCGTTGCACCTAAACGGTAAAGAAAACTCGACAATAAGCACATACTTAAAACAAATCAATCTATCAAGCAATCAAGCTCTTTCTCTATCCATCTACCTATTTCTATACATTCATCTCGATGCATGGACATATAATATGGTAAACAACGTGAAGTAAATAACGAAGAAATGCAACTATGGCATGACTTTGAAGACATTGTTAAACGGGGTTCGTAACAGGAACTTCGGTGTCCAAAAGGTGAATTAACGATTGATTCTTGAACAAGTGGGGATGACAGCAAAACAATACAATGACACCCGAATATTGACGTGACGATCCATCGTCGGATGGGGCACGATATTTCGCGTGAACATTTCAAACAAACCAACTAGTATTCATTAAAAACGACCGGAAGTAACGAGCTTACGTGTTCACGGAAGGCCACTTCATGTTGAGCCTCCAGACCGGCCAGCAAATTCTCGTGCTTTATCCGTTCGATCTCTAACTGACTCAACGGGACTTTACCGTCTTCCGAAGGCGGAAATTGACTGGCCTCAATGATCTCGGTCAACCGCGATGTGTGGTACTGCGCGTAGTGACGTGCATGGGTCGTATCGATCAGATGCTGTGAGGAACAATAACGGGAATGAAGACGGTTATCAATGGGACATGTGAAGGAAGGGAGAGATAAAGCGGAGTGTGTATCATGGGAATTTGTTTGGTAATAGCCGGGGGTGGCAGTAGGGATAAGCTACCATTGTTTATAAAATGCTCCCATATGGCGCGCGTCTTAAACAGCCTCTGACAACCATGTGCAGTTTCTGGCATACACGAGTGGCTCCCCGAGCCCGGTGGAACTGTTTTTACCAACAGGAGAAGGGGCGAGGGCGAGTGACTGGCGCCTGAAAACCAGTTTGCTTCGGGCAGATGTAGCTCGTTAGCCTGGGAGGGCATTTCATCTAAGGGAAGGAAAACCCTGATTTTCAACCTCCGATGCCTTGCGGGATACCCGATCGTGGGAAAGGCTCCGGGAGAAAACCCCGAGGAAAAAACCTGGAACAGAGTCTGGCAGACGGTTAGTTGGTGCACACCATCTCTTTCTGGAAACTCCCTGCTGCCTTGCAGGTCGCACTTGGTTGTGCAAAGGCTAGAGAAGCTGACTCGAACAAATGCCCAAATTCCCAAGAATCTTCATTGAAGCCGACTCATCTTCCAGGAGGAGATAGTCGCACACAAGTACAATAAGTATGTTAGAGTGCATAGCACGACATCAACGGAAATCGGCATTACCGTGAACGTTGAACATGTATGATGAACCACTAATGTTACACTAAGCTTAGCGCGGTTGCTTACAGATCAATCGTCAATGACGACCCAATTAACATAGTCAGAGGAATTCCTACGCGAAATACCCTGAAGAGGTTGCGTGCATCACACAAGCTAACAGTAGCATGAAATTACAGTTTTATATTTTGTCAACTAATAAGCAATTTCTAATTTAGATTATTACATTTAAGCTCGTTCATTGCGTAGTGAGACGAGGGTTAGCTGACACAGTTAAAGCGAGTTCACGGCCTATAAGAACACTAAATGACGGATGACATGAAACTTAAGAATAATGTAAAGAAAAACTGACCCCCACAATTGTGAATATATATATATATATATATGTCGCCATCTTGAAGGAGCTCTATTCTCATTCTTCAGGGAGGGTCAGGGTCTACAGCAGCCTATCGCCGGCGTTCTTCACAACCAGTGGCGTGCGCCAGGGCTGTCCGCTGTCCCCATTCTTGTTCAACTTTGCGATCGAGGATGTCCTCCAGAATGCTCTCCGTAGCTTCGCTGAGGGTGGGATTGAGCTACTTCCAGGTAACCGTGTCACTGACCTTGATTATGCCGATGACATTGCTTTGCTTGGTGATGATCCGGTGTTCCTACAGAATGCCATGAACCAGCTAGCATTGGAGGCGTCTAGGTACGGATTGCACTTAGCTCCAACTAAGTGTAAGGTTCTTCTTCAAGATTGGGAGGGGTTGCAGCCCACTCTGACGTTCGATGACCTCAGTCTGGACTGTGTGGAACAGTTCACCTATCTTGGTAGCTGCATCACGGCGGGGGAGGGCTGGAAAGTGAGATCGGCTCTCGCATTGCGAAAGCTCGCTTCGCGTTCACTAGTCTAGGTCATCTCTGGAAGCGGTCTGACGTGAGTTTGAGACTCAAGGGGAGAGTTTACCTGGCCTCAGTCAGGTCGGTCTTGCTTTACGGGTGCAAGAGCTGGGCAGTACGCGCAGAGGAGCTCCGGCGCTTGGAGGTGTTTGAACATCGATGTTTACGGAGGCTTGCACGAGTGTGGTGGCAACACCGCACTAGCAACGTTGAAGTGAGGCACCGTGTTCTCGGTGTGGACAGCCTGATGCTACGAGACGTAATCGACCGTTTCCGTCTCCGCTGGCTAGAGCGTGTCTTGAGAATGAAGCCTGAGCGCCTACCCTTCCGCGCGCTGCGTGTGTCGGTTGGCCCAGGCTGGCGGCGGTGTTCAGGTGGACAACCGCTGACCTGGGAGAAGGCCTTAAAACGCTTGACGTCGGGTTTAGCTCGGGTCGGACGAACGCGGCTTCCTGGGTGGGGTCCAAGGGATAGTGAGTGTCTGTTGCTTGACACGCTGTCGACGATGGCTGAGAACCGGCAACAGTGGAGAGAGTGCATTCTATTTTGTGTTCCCCCCTCAAATTTGTGAAAAATATCAAAAAAATAAAAAAAATCGACATGTGGAACAATGGACAAAAAAATTCCCCCTCATATTGTACCTTTTTTCTTTCTTTGTCTCGTGCATTGCCGGGTGGCACTTTTTATTTTTAA
>JACCGJ010000821.1:0-33966 GCA_013407085.1 Atriophallophorus winterbourni
AACGTAATAACATCTCCTTCATTGTCCAGTTTGTTATGCCATTGGGGTTCAAAACGTGCGCCTTTCAGTTCAAGCTACGTATCACCCCGTGATTGCGCATTTTTTGCAAATTGTGCATCACCCTACTTCCTCTCCATGCCCAAGCGTCAACTGATTACTGACGACCGTCGGGAACGTAGCTGAAATAGGCTGGCACACGTCCAGTGGGTGGTTTATGACCTTTACCTCCTCATGTTAATTTTACCCGAGATAAAAACCGGCAATATAGGCTTGATAAGGAATTTTAAAAAAGACTTTTCGTCAATCGAATGCAATTCACCGTTGCTCCTGTATTCGGAAATAGGCTCAAAACTTTCCCTATACCTAGTATGGTGAAACCTGCGTTATGTTTCTTCATTTTGTGTGAATATGCTTTTTATGGAATGTCAACTAGCATTTTTTCTACATTCCTAGGTCGTTTAACAATATTGCAACTTATTCGTAATGCACTGCTCTTTTATATAAGTATGCTGTTTACTGGCTCAGCCTTCAATTTACCTAATTTATGGTATGTATATTTGCACAATCTGATACAATATGCCGTTCACCTAACCAATTTGATTTACAAACGAGAAGGGGGGTATAAAGCGTTGTCCATCGTCATCGTGAACTTATAGCATGATACTACCCGGTTGCCTACACCGCGACTAGGGAGAATTTCTTTTAGGGGGGGTCCCCACGCCTAAGTACCGAATAACTGGTACATTAAACGTTCAGATACCTTCAGCTTCCTGGATTTTAGTCTATTGTTTTTTATTACTCATCGTGAATTTAGGGTTTTTCTGTCCTATTTCGCAGGTGATGGAATCCTGTTTCGACAACATTATGGAAGACCAGGAAGGTGATAATTTCGATCTGAACAACATAACTCCTTCGATTCATCTTTCGAGTGCGGTACGTTTCTCAAAGCGGCATCAATGTTTGACCCATCCGATGCCACCTTTCGCTTGCCGTTGATATTATTGTTAATTCTGTTATTGCTGGTCCTCTGTTTTTCCTACTACGACTGCGAAATCATGCAGTGCTTCGCAGGAAACATCGTTCGCTCAAGGTAATAAGCTGCAAAGTGGAATGCGCAATGTCGATGTAGCTTGGCACTACTTCGGTTCATGCACGTATCTTCAATCGTAAAGTACTTCCGTACTGTGCGGCCAACACCGTGCTAAATTGATTCGCCACCGATTATATTGAGGAAGAAAGATGCCTTTTCAAGTTCCTCAAGGAAAACGGTTGCCCGAAGAACTTTATACTGAGATACAAATCGCCAAGATGCTTTTCTACGTCTACCATACATTGAGAATGTTTCAGAAATCGCTGCAAGAGTACTGCGGATACTTGGAACCAACGTTGCACACAGACCTACGCGAACACTCCAAAATCAGCTGTGTAAATTAAAAGATGGCTTAAAAAGAAGACAAAACAAACGTGGTCTACAAAATCCCATGCACGGATTGTGAGATGCATTATGTAGGACAAACTGGAAGGAGACCGGGTACCAGACTCAGTGAGCACCAATCAGCGGTGAGGATGCACGATTACAAATCGCTAATATCTATTCACGTTGACCAAGAAGAACATCAATTCAACTGGAGTGGGACCAGAATCATTTCAAGGCAACGCACGCGCAATATACGGGAATTCCTCGAAGTGTGGTACTCCACAACGCGGTCATGGAATCAACACGTTCAATTGGATGACATGTATGTGCCAATGAGGAACCGAACATTAAGACACGTGACCTTGAGAACAACCAATGACGAGGAAAACACAGAACGGTCAACGTATAAAAATCAGAAAACACGATGATTACGAACACTCCGCAAGAAGCTCAGCTGATGATGTCATCTAACTTGATGACGAAACGTCATACTGCTACAATGCCAGTTCAGCGACCACCGTTAATGAGCTACTACCATTACCATTTCTGTTTTCTTTCCCACATGTGTTTAGGTCTGGGCAACATGACAGTATGTTAGCCCACGTGCAGTCTCTAACCGTACGGCATTTCGCTGGATCGGGCTTGTGCTTCGGTCAATGTGCAATATATGGCCGTTCGCATGGTCCTAGGCTTATGGTTTAATGTATATCGTATGAGATTTTGCTTCAACTCTACTGCTTATTATAAATGCAAAACGGTTTAAAATGTTTTTTCCGCATAATCTAAATAAAAGACTATTAAATGTTTGAGCAAAATGAACTTGCTCTATTTTCAAGGGGCTCACAAGGCTTAAATTCAAAACACTGGTCTGATACCCAATGGTATATAGCACCTCGACATCACCCTATTTTTCGCCTATCAACCAGTAAACTTATCTCGTACGTTTTGTGATGTCTGAGTAACTCAAACTTGTTTCTGTTGACTTTATTATCTCGTCATTGCGTTTTTATTTGACCATTTTGAGCAAACCGCAAAACAAGCTGCTCGTTCATGTCATTTTGATGCCTTAAGTTTAATTCGATCGGTGTTATGTCCTCCTCCTCATCATCAAAACTTCGAACGAAACACCGGGGTTCTGTAACGACGGGAATGGTATCGCGGAAAATCATCAATAACGGTGAAGCATGACCAATCTGAGTTTGCTCATCAACGCGTGCACCTACTCACGTCTTGACGGATACGTGGGCCTTTCACGCGTGTTACGACATTTGTCATTTCCACTTATTCCATCTTTATATTCCGCGCCACTATGTAAACTTGGTGTTCAAATGCGGTTGGAAGTGATCGCGTATCGTCCGATTATTGGTTCGTCTATGCTTGAATACCATATGCAATTTTCCGTTACTTTCCGAAAACCACCTCTGCAGTATTAACCCAATTTCGTTGTCACTTCACTGGTATGCTACCTTTTAAAGAAGAACACTCGTCCTTTTTATTCATCGTTACTTTGTTCTTTCTACTTATGTGCTCATTCGGTTCTTATTTCCAGGTCGGCGTATCCAACGATTTACTTGGAACAAATTCGCAGCATGGTGGTTCTGAACAATCGCATCCGGGCATATGCATTGTTTCAAACAACGGTTCCGACAAAAGGACGAAATTGAGCATGACTCATCATAGGCCTATGCTAATAGAACAGTCGAGTATCAAGGCCTCAACCTCGTGCCCGGCTGAGATGGAGGAAGTCCTTCACCCGATTGACGCCAGTCCCGTACAGCTAGGGTCATACGGTAATCGCTTCGGCACTAGCGGTAGCGGGGGTAGCTTGACGGGTACCAGCGGGGGCACGGAGAGCGGTGTGATGGGTACCAGTTGTGTGCCATCACCCTCAACCCTATTCTCTGGCACTGGAATCCCCACGGGACGGGGCACGGATGACCAACGTGCCGCCTGGGTTCGTGACCGAACCAAAAAAGACAGTCATAACAGAAGTAGGTTGCTGTTCTATATCTTTATGCGTGCATTCGTTTTTCGTCACATTTCATCTTCCGTTCTTCACTCCCCTCTGTATTGTTCAACTTCATCTCCATCGCTTTAGATAGATAGAGAGAGAGATAGATAAATAGATAGATAGATAGATAGATAGATAGATAGAAATCACAAACCTCAAGTAATGTAACGTGTCGTGCAGTCTCATAGAGTACACCTGTGATACTCTTAGTTTGCCTGAACTTAGGCAGATGCAAGAAACATTTGATGGGAACGAGACTCCAGCGGGTTTTTTCGTCAACCCATTTGCCCAAACTGTCATTCCGAAATGGTATCGTAATTCTTTTTTTAATATTCGAACTGACGTAATATCGATCGAAGCCTTGCTCTCGTTTAGTTTTTTCCTGCTCGACACAGCCTTGGTAATTTATCCGTTGCACCACATAAATGACAGAGTAAAGTGTTTTACACGCGCGTTCTATTTTCCTCACAATTTATTGGCTATTTGTTCCATCTGCCGGATATTGCTCCAATATGCCGGTGCAAGCTGCCTGTTTTATGTTTTTAAAGGCATGTGTGACATTTATTTCCGTTAATCATTTTTTGCATTTTTCGCATTTTTCGCAAGCGTTCACCGTGAACTTTGCACACCTTTCACAAGTGCGTCAAAGCCATAGGTCAAAACATTTTGTAAGCTTTTTGTTTAGTTACTATCGATTAATCAATTCTTCTAGTTTTCTTATTGAGCTGAAACACCGTCAACTTTTTTCGTTCTTTCGTCGAAGCTTTTTACTGCCTCGAACCGATTCGCAATGCCATCGCTGTTTATATGCTCGAAAAAAAGAGTTTGTAATAAATCTGTTCGAGTAGTTTGTTGGCAACTTTTTGCTTCTGACACAGAAGCTTTGTCGGCACCAACAGAGGTCAAGTTAAACTTGTATTTACCCGGTTAACGATAAGCTGGCGAAGAACTATACAGGTCGTGTTGGGAACTGAGCATCTTAAGTTAGACAGGCAAGATTGAAATCAACTGATGCGCCCCGTATATGCTGTTTAATCCTCTAATTGTTTTCGTTTTTGTAGCGCCTAATCCGTGTAGACAATAGGGTTACACGTTATTGTTTATCCGCTGTAGAAGCGAGCACCAGATTATGGAGATGCCCACCATATCGACCCCATTCCTACCAACCTTTTTATTTTGATTGGCCTGAAGTCATTCTATCTATCGTTTTACCGCCACTTTATCACTTGATCTTATTAAAATCAACGCAATGACCTGTGCCCAAAACTAGTTCAGCTAGGACTGAATTTTGAATCAGTGATTGGTATTCACTAGAATTTCGTGGCTGCTTTCCGAATCGCTGTTTGTGTTCGCTTATCCTAGTACTGAGTTATCTGGAAGTCGATTTTGTATGCACAATTCGTCACACAGCCTGTCGTTGTCAATCCTTGAGATGCGTTGCTAAAGAGCGAAGCATTATTACAGTTTCTACTTTTTCCTTCGGGCGCTCCAGTCTTTTCTTTATGGTTTTCTTCAGCAAACGTTCACAGACTCAGGTATCCTGTAAGGGAGTGGGTTTTGCAACCATGGTTCTTTTTCCGTTAAATGGACCACCACCACCACAGAATGTCGAGATATATCTTTCTCGATGCAAATTGGTTTGCTCTTTCTCGTATGGGTAAAAGCAATTCATCCGGGCTTGAAGATGTCACTCGTTAATACTAGGTTCAGAACTGCGGTGTCGACCAACATTTGAGGTATTTTGTAGTTAGTAAGTACTCCGGTTGCGAAAACCTTCCACTAATTCATCCTGTTGATACTTGTTTTGTTCTGCGACGCAGAAGTTTATTCCATAAGTACATAATGTCCATTGTTTCATCAGGTTGTTCTGCCTGGGGCTATGCATACATCAAGAGTTCGCTCATATCTTACCCTACTTGCTTCTCAATAACCTGGTCTCTATTCCGTCCCTTATACGGTTGTTTGCATATTTTTAGTTGAGCGCAAACGTCGAGACTACATCAACTGCCAAATATCTGAGCTTGGGAATTTGTTGCCTGATGGAATGTTTCGCGATGGGTGAGTTGTTTTTGTTTAATTATTGGACGAGCTGTTTTGCTCCGTCCCGTGACTCTGATAAATTCGTACTCATTAATCACCCTCACGTGACCTAAAAAGCCCCAAAGAATGTTTTGAAGGTCATTCTGGCAGGTTCAGTACAATCACAGATATAACAGCTGTTTTGATCATTTTCGAGAAAATCGTCCATCAACTTGATACGTGTTAACCTCTGATAATGAATGAAGAACCTGTAGCCCTAATAAGGCCGCCATGGTGTCTATCTTCTGAATGGTGTGCAACTAGAACCTAAAATTTAATGCAGTTCAAATACATCTCGAACAAAGACTCTCCACGCTTGGTGCTTCCTTGATCACCCGCAGACGGTACACAGTGCCAGAGCATTTGCATCTTCCCTCACAGTTGATGACAAGCTAAGCAACTTTTCCGAAATACGCAACCGCTGCGGGATTCGACCTTAGACCGTTTGAATGAAATTCGAACGTTTTATCAGCTATACTACCGAGGCTCTGATCAGCTTTTACCCTTTTAACTCGTTGCAATTGTCTATTGATGTGGTTGTACAACTACAATGATGGTCACGTTTCTAATTCTAATTGTATAAGTACATGAACACATGTATGCTATTCACCGTTTCGATGGCTTCAAGCTATCTGCCAACGTTTTACGCTACCTCCCAGCGAAATTCCTGGCTACTGAAAACTCATTGTTGTTGTTGTTGTTTCGTTTTTGGTGAGACTGTGTTGCGTTATTTTTTGTTCCACATTATCAATTCAGACCCTCACACCCTCTCGCTTGTGCGTCAGTCGTTTGAACCGTTATTTGTTGTTGGTTTGTTACTTTTGGCACGGAACATTTTGCCTTAGGTGATAAGCAAAAATGAGACATTGGCGCGAAGTGTGATTACGCCTCATTCCTCGATTATTGATCGATTATAAGGCGATTTCTCTCGCATTGAGAAATAAAGACCTTAAAATAATGATCTCACGAAACCGATATCACGGTGGTTAGTTATTTTTTAAAAAAATATGGCTGAAAACCGTGCTCAGTCACGGTCTAGATGTTTAAGTGAAATTGTATGCTTGTCAAGTTGATTCATATCAAAAGGTTTATTCATCATCATCATCAGAAACAGCATGACACCGGTAGCATGTACCGAATGCTTAAATGCCATACAACTATGAAAAATATAGAATCCTAAAAGATTCGGGAGGGCGGCTAACACCTAGCTAAATTGATTGGCCAAGGGTAGTGGGCTGCATGCTGAAACACGCTGGAGTCTCACTACCATCTTTATTCTCTATTTCTCATATCTGTCTAGGTCTTGGCAACCTGACAGTCTCTGACTGTGCTGCACTTTGCCTGGATCAGTCTTGTGCTTTCATATCATACCATACCATAATTGGACAACTATAGATTCTGTTGAAGAGTAAGCACAAACAAACTGGAATAAGAGGTACCTACATCTTAAATGGAACATGCATTACCTATGCAATGTTACTCTTCGAAGAACGTTAATAATCTCGTGATGATCGGAGTGAAACTTATAAAAGCGTAATACTGTTCGATAATCCAATTTAGGCGTATCTTTGAATGTGGTACGGCCTGTTTATTATCGTCCTAATGGGTATTTTGTCCCACTCAACCATTTTATATGAAACTGAAATCTACGTAATCACTGTGTGTGTTTATTTATTTTTGAACTTGTCTCATAAACCTATGCATCCCGTGCTACTGAATCCCGTCACAGCTACGCGTTTTTATTGATTTTCCAGTCAATCTTGCATTCTGTTCGCTATTTATCCGTTTCATGCTATTTCCCCGTTGGCTCTGCTGTTGCTTCATTTTGCGCATGTAACTGAGGCGCAACGCTACGAATTTTTACGGGAAATCTTTTCTTCAGTGCGAACTTTTAATGTTTTAAAATGACAGCTTGCTGTTTGCTCTCATTTTAATTTTGCTTCACTGGCGCTAGTGTGTAAACAATCGCCAGTCTGGATCCAAGCTAAGTGCCACACAGTCAAAGACTTGAGGCATCACTGTTCTCGGGGAATCGGTGTACATCACACCTAAGTATGCTTTTTACATTACCATGCACAAATTGACACATTCTTCACATGTTAACATTTTCGAAATCGACGTTGTGCAAGCCACACGATAATTTTTAAAGGCGTGACATTCACGGTTTTGTTTTACCGTCTCACTTACTGGTCAACCGGTCTATATATTTTCTCTTACTCCATGCTAGTACAACCGTTTTGGGGTTTTCCGCTATTCGTTCGCATTGCCGTTTGTCAAGACCTCACGTGACTTGATACCCGTGCTTTTCGCTGGATTGATCGATTTGATTGTACTTTTTACTCGGTACATTTTGTGCTCATCTCAACCTTGAATGTACACGAAAGAGCATACATAATGTTATGTTTGATTCTTTTATTGTGTGTTTCTTTCTCAATGGTTTGCTTTATGTTATCTAGCGATTGCAAAAAGAACAAAGGTAGCATCCTGAAAAATTCGGTTGAATTCATCTGCTTACTGCGAGCCGAGTTGTCTCAGTTAATGGAAATACGCAAAGAAGCTTTACTCGCAGCTAAGGTCATCGGACAGTTGGTCAAGCATATCCAGGTTCGTGAGCCCGTTTTTCATTCTCTATATTTTGTTACGAATTGTTTCAGCTTACCGATGCGATCACTTTGCTGAGTTTGCATTCCTATAGCGGAGTCGCGACTGTAGCCCGTCTCATGTAATCTGCACTCATAGAACAGCGACATTATAATTGCATTCTTGGTCATTCATACTCAGAGTGGCTTCAAAGTTCAACCTTGTCTTCAAATTAACTGAACGTAATTGTACCGTCCCTCTATGATGATTGCAAATCACGATTTTTTTTGTCGCATTTCACGGATTACGCGACAGCTGTGAAATGGCTATTATTCAATATAATTTCGTATCTCTTTGGTTCATTTCCCGTTATGGTATTACTGTGGTTGTCACTATAGATATCTGCATTTAATGGCCTTGCCTTATTATCTAATGTTGTTTCTTACACACTGCTCCGATAAGCTACGCTTCCATGTTGCACGTGTAACACTGTGCTAAATCGATTGTCGCCGATAATGATTTCGTTGTCAGAAAACACTGTCATTATCCGCTCAACTATCTCTCCACTCCTAGCTAACTCGACAATATCTCAGCCTACGCGCAGTTGACAACCGTGTCGCATTTTGCTTGGCTCGGGCCTTGTGTTTTCATTCATGCACGGATGTGCAGTACTTTTACGCTGTGCGGCTAACACCGTGCGAAATTGAATTGCAAACGGTAGTGAGCTGCATGCTGAAACACACTGGAGTCTCACTGTCACTACAATTTCTATTTTCCAATATCTGTCGAGGCCTGGGCAACCTGACCACGAGCAGTTTATGACTGTGCAGCACTTTGCCTAGATCAGGCTTGTGCTTTCGTACATACATTCACGCATACAGGCTAAACGATAAAATCTTCATTGTTGTCAAGCTGGGTTGTCAAACTTCACCACAATTTGCAGCGAACAGCCTGCTAAATTGATTGTCCAATGGTAGTGGGCTGCATGCTGAAAAAGGCTGGAGTCTCACTACCATTTCCATTTCTATTCTCCCCTCATATCTGTCCAGGCCTGAGCATCCTGACAGTATCTTAGCCCATGTGCAGTCTCTGACTGTGCGGCACTTTGCCTGGATCAGGCTTGTGCTTTCATACCATACATGTACCAGTGAATACTTATTTCTAGGGGCTTGTGATTTGATGCAAACATATATATATACGGTTGAATCCCGCTTCAAAATGTCTTCAGCCAGAATTTATTTTTGTATGGTTCAATTATCTCGTTTCCGAGCATCGTTCGTCCGTTTAGTATTAATTGTTTGAGATTATGTCACTATGGATTAGTGCCACTCCGAATAATTGTCGTCGTTTGATGTCGGTGTTCGTACTGTCGGTACCTCGATTAAAGTAATAAAATATCGGCTCAGACAAAGGACAGTTTCCGCTCCACCATGTCACCAATATCGATTAATATAACACAACAGCAGTTGTACATAATTATGCGTTTTATGCGCAACACAATCGCGTCTGTGAACAATCGGTTTAAATCGTGAAAATTGGCACTTCAATTGGGAGGTTTGGCTGTCTGATCGTATGTGACAACTGTGTATATTTGTATGCAATCACAAGCCTAATCCCCGTACAGTCAATGACCGCATGTAGGTTGGAATACCGCCAAGTTGCCTAGGCCCGAACGGATGTAAGAATAATATAGAAACGACAGTGAGACTCACGCGTATTTTCGCATACAGCTCAGTGCCGGTGGAAAATCAATTTAACGCGGTGTGAGATGCACAACACAGAAGTACTGCATGTTTGCTCATCCGTGCATCTCATTAGGAAATGTTTCTGTTTCTCTCATTTCAAAGGCGAATATACCATTTTCTCAGTTGGTGGCGTTTAGAGTATGAATGGTCATTGTGCCACTGAAGCACATACACGTCGTTCAAAGAGCACCAACCCCAGTGGTGCTGTTCATCGGGCACGAAACTTGAATTTCTTGACGTCTTCTCGTTTGCAATTATTGTTTGTTGTTTTCACTTAAAAAATAAAGACCAATATTGAAATGGTAAACGGCCCACGCTGAAATCCCATACATTCTCAGTAAAACCTCTAAAACCAAATTTCCTTAGTCTCTCACCCAGGTATTTGTGCCAAGCGAACGATATTGTGCCCATATCAGAAATCACTAGCATCATCATGTTGTCCAGTTGGAACATATAAGAATGAGATACTGCCAGCGAGACTCCAGTGTGCTTCGACATGGAGCTCATACCCGCTGGAAAATCTGCCTAACACGTTTCCGTGCGCATCACAAAATGCAAGTTCATGCATTATTGAATGGAACGAAAACAGTATTTGTATATGCGTATGGAATCACAAGCTTGATCCAGGCAAAGTGCCGCATAGTCAAAACTGCACATTGGCTAAGGTACTGCCAGGTTGCCAAGGTCTAGACCGATATGGGAAAGGAAATAGCAATGCAAGTGAGACTAGCGTGTATTCGCTTGCAGTTCACTACCCGGGTCAAATCAATTTAGCACGGTGTTAGCTGTACCGCACAGAAGTTCTGTGCGAAAACAGTGAAAGATGACAAACTGAGTTCGGCTCGCGATGCGTCGAGGCCAGCCTAAACAGCCCGACGTGGTGAAGGATACAATGGAAGTGGTCATCACGAGACCGACATAAGCGTTTGCTTTTTGTGCGTAATGAACGCATTCTCTCGCCTTGTGGGAACTGGGTGGTGGCTACAGGTGTGAATCGTGACGAAATAGATGGTTAGACGGGAAACGGAGGTAGACATGCTTAATGTTGGATCAAGTTTCCTCGTGACGTTGGTTAACAACTTAATAGACTCTAGGAATGGATTGGGGATTGACCTCGACTCACTTGGTGCATTTATCACCTCCCTACGTTATGTATGTATCTATGCCCTGCGTTGTTGAATGTTGAACACAATTATGAGACGTAGTTCAATCAATGTCTGTTTACCGAGAATTTTCACTCGTGTAATTTTGTGGTATTGAAGTCGCTCTCTTATTACGCAGCACTTTGACGGTTTCGCCGCTCGTATACTTTATTAGTATCCCTATCCGCTTAGAATTTGAAACCATTTGTCCACAGTTGGATCCCACAAAGCGACCTTTATCTATCAATCGGATCCATGCAATGTTCGCAGTTAAAGGCCTCTTATCCATGTTGTGATATTTCAAAATCGTTTCTTCATCGAGATTAGTTGAAAAAGACCATCTTTTACCCTTCAGGAGCTGGAAAACATGACCGATATGCGGGGTCAAAATATCGGAAACGTCAGCAGTGTCGATTATCAGCGCACACTGCAAGAATGGCTACTGTTGCATGAGCATAATCTTCAGCTCCGCTCGTGTTTCTCCCCAGTGTCGAAGCACATGCTTCATCATCATTCGGAACCTGCTGGCGAAAGTTCGTCACCCGGACTGTCGTCTATCGGAACCGAAGAACTCGTTGGAACTGATGCGAAATCGGTATATTCCAGTATGTTTTGTTAACTTTAGTGCTCTGTTTCTGCTGCCTTACGTCGGGTAAAATTGCTACTACTTCTTACGGTGGTCTTTATTTTAACCGCGGAACGGAATCTCGGGTTTTGTATGCTTTCCGCACATAATTCACATGTATTGCATTGCATTCTAATTTGTCGTAGTGCTGGCAACATTAGTTCATCGCGACTCGGTTGTAGTTTTTAAACATTTACCTTAGCGTTGTACAATGGTTTGTGTACCTCCGTGGCCTATTGAGTCATACTGCTAGTTAGTATTGTACGCGCATTTGGAATACGTTTTTCACCCTCTAAGTGCGGTGTCCTGCTGCAGGACATCGACTTATCAAACAGCGCTTTATTACTTGACATTCAGGCGCTTGAAATTGTAGATCGTTTTACGTTTCTCGGTAGTTGTATCAATAATTCTGCATTGTTAGATTACGAGGTCTCGGCACGTACTTCTAAAGCGACCGTAGTATTCCACAACCTTGGTCACCGTTGGCGTCAGAAAGGACTGTCTCTGTTACTCGGTTAGAGTCTACAAATCGACAGTTTGGGCTATATTACTGTATGGGTGCGAAACTTCGACCTTACGTAAAGAACACATTCGCGCCTTCTAGTATTTGACAGCCGATTTCTCCGCAGCATTCTAGGAGTTAGCTGTTACAATCTTATACGCACCGATGCTCTCCGAAATAATTTGTTCGGTAGTAATGGTTTATTTTCATGGTCACATTCCGCGCGCTCCAACTTCGCTGTGGTTAGTTACTGCAAAAGATTTTACTCAGAATAAATTGCCAACAAACTACGATTCAAGAGTTTCTGCAGGACGCCGTTTTGCATCGGCTATTCAATAATTCCACGTAAATTCGTGTAGAGTACATTGAAAATCCAGGTGCGTGAGCCACCGGAATGATGCACAGGTTCGATTAGGAAAAAATTGACGCCGATTATTTGCGATTCGCAATAACCCATCCTCGGTGAACAGAATACAGAAACTACTGTCATACCACCTTGCAAAATGGAAGCATAGCTTTCAAAACTGCGCGCTAGTTGTCACATTGACAAACGGAATCCGGAGCCTTTTGTGGATTGGACGGTGGCTGCACACGCAGCAGTTGCCCTTCCCAAGACAGCAGTATGTTGGCTGTAGAGTTTATTCATTCGGCGTAAAATAGAACAGCATTTACAAAATTAGCCTTTTCAATCAGCAGAATTATTAAATAATCGAAAAACTCAAAATGCGACACTGATCTGTTTGAGAACCTGACTAAATTTATTAGTGGGAATCACCGTGGGATTGGGTGTTAACGTGATGACCGTGGGAGTCGCATAAGATGACGTCCAGCAGAACATTCATATTGCAAAAATATAACATCATAAAGCATGTACCGTGGTTCGTTCCCGTTAACGGATATGCCAATTTGCGCGAAATCAGGAAACTAAATGACGTTTAATGAACGCCGAGATATTATGGAACACCACGAAACGATGCAAGAAGACATCATAATGAGATGTTGTAGACGGGTTGATTGTGTCAGGTATTTCCTGTCCTAAGATTTATTGCGTTGTTTGCCAGGTAGCGAGAGCACTCGATTTTGTATACACTTTTCAATCGCGTCTCAATTCTCACCTGACGTCAACCTTTCTGACGTAAATCACGTTCGCCCACAAGTCCCACAACACAAGAGAACGTATACTGGTCAAATCGTTTGTTACGCGTATGACAAGCTAAGTAGACCACCCAAATCCTGTTACTGGCTCACAACAAGTCCTCGCCACGTTGAGCTCGTTTCATCGACTTTGACCAATTACATATCCTTCAATATCTGTCGACATTTTCCGTCTTGTCCTGATGTGAAACAGCTTGTCACTCGAACCGGTTTTATGCCATTCTTTCGAAACGCGGATTCTTGCGGGTTTGCGAGCTATCCGGAGCTTGCCGGAGGATGTGTATTCTGCATATCATCCCAGAGCTCATCGTGTTCACTCTTCGCTATCGAACTTCAAGTCTCTGCATATTTGTATATAAACGGGAGCATTACACCTGGTATCAGGTAAAATCATTCTCAGTGACAGTATTATATCGGTAGTCAGTACAGCCATGGCACAATACAACCTTCAATAGATGGGGATGATATATGTATATGTGCATGAACTCACAAGGTTGGATCCAGGTAAAGATCTGCACAGTTACAAACCGAGCGTGAGCTAAGATAGTTTGCCCAGACCTAAACTGATATAAGGGAGAACCACATCGACACTCCAGCGTGTTTCCGCATGCAACTCAATACCGCTAGCAAATCAGTTTAGCACCGTGTTACCAGCGCAGTACAAAACATTCGTGCGCTAATGATGACACTTGAAAAGCCGCGGGATTGATATAAGAGCAAACGCAAACCTATCGTGATGAAGTGCGTACACCTGTCATTATTGTGATACTCACACTCCAAAGCCACTCTCTGTTTGTCGGTATCAAGTGGAGACAGTACAGATTAGGTTCAGTGCGCATTCAATCAAGTATTGACCACGACAAGAACGCCGTCAGAACGACAGTTTTTCCGGACGTTGACTGCCTTAAATAGTAAGTAATTCGTTGTTCGAACCTTATTTAACAGTGGCATAGAAGTATGACAAGGCTCTTTACTATCTTCACCTGATGACGGTAAACAGCCAGAATTGGGTTGTTGAGTGTAAGTGCAGGGGATATGAGAACGACAATACATTTCAAAGTATTCTTCTTGCATTCCACCATCATCTGAGATCAACACTGTAGGGTTTTAGTTATCGATCCGCATGCACACACACACACACTATATATCTAGGCTTTTTATTGTGTGCGTCTCTTTCCGAAGCATGCTTTATGCAGCAGTTGAACGTTTTAATCTTACCTAGAACTAATAGTTTTAAGATCAAATTTTTACAGAACACTCGCTTTAGCTTAGAAACTGACGCATTTTCGCATGTGCATTATGCGTTTTCCTGCTAATATTGATGGCTGTCTTGTGTTCTTACAACCCGTCATATTTTCTTTATCCAGATTCACCTTTTCCGTTTAATTCGTATTCATAATTCTCTTGTTTTCTGCTGTGCATCCTTCAGGTCCTGGCTTGCTTGCCGGTTCTGCTCCGATTCCTTCCGCCCCATTAGCGAGTGGGGCCATGCTAAGCTCTCCCAGAGGTGGCCCACCTCTTCACATGCATGGGCTCGATTCAGGAGACCCTTCCTCGCGCACGATGCGCACCCGCTGCACCTCTCTTACCGTGGCCGGAACCGGGTTGTTGGATTACACACCCGGGGCTGTCCGGTTGCACGGAGCCGATATCCATTCTCAAGTGCCAGGCTTGCGGGGTTCATCTCGTGTTCATCCCGCGCACTACGCAACAGGCCAAGCGAAAATCCTTCACCCTGCCATTTCGGAACAAACACCCGGTTCAATTTTCCCCTCCCAGTCGCGACAGTGGCAGCAATCCTCCTCGTTCGCCCCATCCTTTATGCCGAGTCATGTAAGCCATCATGGCCTGCCTCAGCTACATCACATGCAAAGATCACGTCCAATGGCTGTTTCGTCCGAGAATCATTTCAACGCCGCTGGTTTGAGTGCTAGTCTACCGGCAAATGTCAATCCGCTCATGTGCCGTGAAGGTTCATTTATGAATTCTGAAGTGAGTTTGATTTTCCTGATTTCAACCTTTGAGCTTGTTGATTTCTAAACCGTGAGGAGTTTCAGCAGTGCTGATGGCATTAGGAATTTTGCTGGGTGTTCATTATTTGGGATTACAGTTCGATTTTAACAAGTCAGCGCTCTACGTTCTTCCAAAGATTTGGCTATACAACTGTTCTTGAATGATGTCTTCTCAGATAGTGTCACCTCTACTTTCACCGTTGTTGGTCTGCTAAATTACTTACTTACTTACTTTTACTTTTGTGCGGCTGGCTCCACGGGTGGATTAGCCGGCTTCATTAATGTCTCGGATCGCACCAGCCCACGCACGTCGATCGGAGGCGAGATCGTTGCAGATCGTGATCTAGTCTCGTTCCCACCTGCGAACTCCGTAGACGGTACGCAGACCCAGGGTGTCTACATCCTCTTTCACAGTTGACAGCCAGGTTTTCACTTGACAACCTTGCCGCCGACGCCAGGTGCGAATGGGTTTGGGGTCGAGGACGAGTTTTGGAAGTGCTGTGTCTGTCTTTCGGAGGACGTGGCCAAACCATTGCAGCCTTCGCCGTTGTATGTGAGCGGAAAGTGGAGATAGTCCGCTGCAACGCTCTCGTACGGCTGCGTTAGATACTCGGTCAGTATATCGGATGCCCAAGATTACACTAAGGCACGAATGGTCGAACACTTCTAATGTGCGTATATCCTGTGACCTTAAAGGCCAAGTCTCGCATCCATAAAGCAGTACAGGGCGGATCGCTGCTTGATAAACACGCGTCTTAGTTTTAAGGCTGATCCCGGGCTTGCGCCAAAGGGTGCCTTTCAACTGCAAAAACGCATTACGAGCACGATCGACCCTTAACTTCACTTCATCTTTCGCCTGACCATTGGGCAATATACTTGAGCCGAGATATTTAAAGACTGGAACGTATTCGATCGGACAACCCTGGACGCGAAGTGGCTGGATGCCTGGTGTGTCGGTATAAAAAATGCCTTGGTTTTAGCCGCGTTTATCTCAAGACCGACTTTCGCGGCAGTGGCACTAATGCGGTCTAAAACGCTTTGCAGCATTTCGGTATTGTCGCCCAGAACGACTATATCGTCAGCGTAGTCAAGGTCGGAAATCCATAGATCCGTTGAAATTTGCACCCCTTGATACTCTGTTAACGCCTGGTTCATTATCCAGTCTACGACATAGTTAAACAAAACCGGCGATAGCGGGCAACCTTGCCTGACTCCTGTGTGCAAGTTAAATTCACGCGATTCTTCACCGTACACACGAACCCGTGCCCTTGTAGAGCTGTAATAGGCTCTGATTAGGTTGACGAGCTTCAATGGAACCCCATCCGATAGCATGATGTCCCATAAACAACCACGGTCTACGGAGTCGAAGGCGGCGCGGAAGTCAATAAAGCAGGCTATCGTTTGCTGTTGATACCGTGCACGGTGCTCGAGGATCCTGCGCAAAGTAAATATTTGATCTACGCAACCCATCCCAGGGCGAAATCCACCTTGGTTAACTCTGGTGCGCAGATTTCTTTCGGCGGAGAAACGATTAAGCAGGAGCGTTGCAAACACTTTAGCAGCGGTGTCGATTAGACTTATTCCGCGGTAATTGGAGCACACAGATTTATCTCCACGTTTCGGCAGTGGTAGAATGATAGACATCCACCAGTCTGATGGGAAAACTTCCGTCTCCCAGATCGAACAAAACAGCCGATGTAGCGGAGATAATAATACGTCGGCACAGGCTTTAATAACTTCAACGGGAATTCCGTCCTCACCTGGCGATTTACCATTCTGCATTCGTCGTAAAACACTTGATATCTCGTATTCTGATGGTGCCTCGCAGTTGACCGGGTATTCAAAGCTATTTATCGGGGAAGTGAATACTGCATTGATAGATGACGGGCGGTTCAGTAGCTGACTGAAGTGCTCAACCCACCTATCTATCTTTTGATGAAGGTCAAATATCATCTGTCCCGACGAATCTCGAAGGTTCGTACAAAAACCACAGCTTCCAGATGCTCTGCGAATCAGGCGAAACAGTCGTCCAAAGTCTCCTATACTTGCTGCGGCTTCCATTTCGGATGCGGTTTCCGCCCAATATAGCTGACGATCCTTGCGGGCTGATCGTGTGGCAGCTCTCCTAAGGAGGCGATAATCAGATGCACCATGCATTCGGGCGTCTCTTGCCCGGGCAGAGAGCTCGATGGTGTTCTGAGAAATCCAATCTCGTCGGCGACGAGAAGAGGTGCCTAGGATTTTTAGTGCTGCAGTCTGAGTAGCGGTCTTCAGTCTGGACCACTGTTGTTCGACTGATGCATCACTCCCATCCAACCGCTCAGCGATATCGTCAATGAGCTTCTCACGTTGGGCCGGGTTTCCTAAGGCTTCCAAGTTTAAGCGCTTCCTAGGAGTTTTCCTTTGGCGGTTTAGCAGGCGAAGTCGGAGCTTTGCGCGAACAAGTGTGTGATCGGTGCCTGCTGCGTTCCCTGTTTCGGCTCCACGATATGACCTACAGTCGAGCACCGAAGACATCCAACGTGCGCGAATTAGAACATAATCGATCTGGTTCGCCGTTCTACCATCGTTCGAGTACCATGTGACCAAGTGTTTTTTTTAGGGTGCTGGAATTTAGTGTTACAGACGCATAGGTGATTGTAGGCCGCAAACTCGATCAGTCGATCGCCATTCGCGCAGCGCTGCCCTAGGCCAAATTTTCCCAGGATTCGGTTTGTTGCGGAATCTGCTGATCATGTACGAGCGTTCCAGTCACCAGCCACAACCAGTACGTCGTTTCCAGCAACTCTATCGACTACGAATTGAAGTTGGTTATAAAAGTCGTCTTTTGTAGTTTGGTCGGCTGTTAGGGTTGGGGGATACACCGAAACGACTGTTATATTCAAAGGGTGACCCCTCAGCCGGACCACCGCGATTCTCGGGGATACAGGCATCCATGACATGAGTGCTTGTTTAGCATGGTCGCTGAGCGCTATCGCTACTCCATGCTGACCAGATCCATCCTCGGGCCCACTATAAAAAAAGCCAATAAGTACGATCGACTCCGGGGACCTTGATCGATTTGGATCCGTGACCGGGAAGGCGGACCTCGGAAAGACAAGCAACATCTACTTGGTAGTCCAATAAAGAGCGCATTGTGATTGCTGGACTACCAACATCAAGCAGTGTCCGTACGTTCCAGCATCCCAGATAAAATTCCTTACGGATATTTATGGCCCCAGCTAGCTTACTTTTCACCCTAGCCGCTGGGAGAGCAAATGGCGCTTCGCGTCTCGGGAACGCCGTAGCAGAGAGCTGAGATATACTTTGAGACATCATCATGAAGTTTCTTGGGGATAGTGTACAAGTGATGTCCCCAGCACCACTTGGTGTTTGTTCGAGTACACCTCTCTAGTCATTGCACAGCCAAGTGCAACCTACAAGGCAGCAGGGAGTAGGCAGATAAACACGCTGTGCGCCAGTTATCTACCTACGGGGCTTCTCTCCGGTTTTTTCCTCGGGGTTTTCTCCCGAAGCCTTTCCCGCAATCGGGTGACCCACAAGGCAGTGGGGGGTTGGAGTCAGGGTTTTCCTCCCCCTAGATGGATTGCCAGTAGCTGACGAGCTCCATCTGCCTGAAGCAAACTGGTTTTAAGGCCCCAGTCACCCGCCTTCGCCCCTTCTCCTGTCAGTAAGAGCAGTTCCGCTGGGCTTGTGAAAGCCACTCGTGCAGGCCAGGAGTTGGACTTGGTTGTCAGAGGCTATTTGAGACGCACGCCACGTGGGAGCATTTTATAGATAGTAGGTGACTCATTCCTACTACCACCCCCGGCTGTGACAACCTTTGGAACCGGTCTGCTAAATTGATTGGCCACCGGTAGTGAGCTGCATGCTGAAACGCGCTGGAGTCTCGCTACCATCTTTATTCTCTATTTCTCATATCTGTCTCGGCCTGGGGAACCTGACAGTGTCTTCGCCCACGTGCAGTCTCTGACTGTGCGGCACTTTGCCTGGATCAGGCTTGTGCTTTCATATCGTAACATATTGGTTTGTTTCATTTTATCCTAAACCACCAACCCTGTAATATATTGAATTTTTTAAATCCCGACAATAGTTTCGTATTGGGTTTCAATCTATAAGTTTTCGTTTGATAATATATATCTAATCTTTTCAATTACTCCTTTCAAGTAACTCGTTGTACAGCCTCCGCTTAACTCGTAACATATCATTTTAATTTCCAAAACGTTTTATTTGCAAAACTTGCGTAAATTTAATACTAGAATCGCGTCCGTGCCCTCTATACATTTATGTGTCATTGCTTTGGATAGTTAGACTTTTCACGTTTGCGTACTGTTTATTTACGCTTCCGCATCGACGGAACTCTGTTAGCTTCTCTTTTGTAGAGGATTGTCTCTGTCATTCTTTACGTTCGAGAGCATGTATGTATGTATGAAAGCACAAGTCTGATCCAATCAAATTGCCGCACAGTCAGAGACTATGATACTGCCAGGTTGCCCATGTCTAGACAGATACGAGGAAGGAAAAAGAACAGGAAATGGTAGTGAGACTCCAGCCTGTTTCCGCATGCAGCTCACTACCTCTGGCCAATCAATTTAGCACGGTGTTAGCCGCACAGCACCATTGCACATCCGTTTGAGAGCATGCACTCTTTTATGTTCTACTTCTATCGAGTTCAATCATGAAACTAGATTCACAATTGGATGCTGTCTATCCTTGCCTACCAAGTTTTTTTAAGGTAGATTCTTTACTGCCACCGTGATTTTCGGGGAGCTGCACTTCCTTCTCCCTCAATTACCTTCGATTCCCATTTTGCATTGAACCAATTTAGCAAATTTGATTATTCCTGGTCGTTTTCCGTAGCATTCCTCTTATCAAAAGTGTAGAAAACCCATTCGGGCATTCTACTATAAATCCGCGTGGTGTAAATAGGGCTTCGCTTCGATGGTGTTTAGAAGCCTTCCGTTCTCATACCGCGCTATATACCTTGTGCAATTTGCTACACAGGAGGTTTGATTGACCGCTTTGGTTATCGATAATATTCCACTTTACAACATGCTTTTCATTTCACATCATCAAGTTACTGCCTGTTAATGGTTAGCCCTCAATCCATTGTTATGAGATTATCAATTTGTATACTTTTCTCGGTCGAAGTGTCAAGAAATATAGCGCAATATATATAGTGCAATATAAGGTCTCACTTTCAACTATGGTTCAGACAGACATGTATTCACACTTCGATGAATTTGTGACCTCTTCAGACATCTATCTTGCCACAATTTACAGGAAAAAGACCCTCTCGTCACAAGGAAAGTTATTTGACTAGCCGATGTAGTTTCAAGAAACCTTTACCGGTTTTTCTGGATCATTCACATCTAAGATGAGATCCGTCACAACTTTGATCGGGGCTGGTTTGCACCTTTGGACAAGCTTCTGCAGTGTTTCAAATCAGTAAACATCATTTGTTCTACCAAGTATCATATTCTCGTATGCTATAATGCTAATGACAGCTTTTATCCCTTGCAAATGGATGTTGTTGTTATCCATAAAGCACGTCTCCAAGGAACTCTGACCAAGCTGAAGCATTCCACTAAACTAGAATGTAATTGGTTGTTTGATTGTCAATGTTTTCAACAATTTTGTGATACTCATTTAACGAGCACGTGAATAACTGAATATCATCGCCCAACCCTCGTCTGAGACCATTTACCTAATTGCATCCTAATTACCTCGTGCTACTTACACGATACCTGTATGTATGTATGTATGTATGTATGTATGTATGTATGTATGAAAGCACAAGCCTGATCCAGACAAAGTGCCGCACAGTCAGAGACTGCACGTGTGCGATATTACTGTCAGGTTACCCAGGCCTGTAGGCTTCGAAAAGAGGCTTCTCTAGGTGTCAATCCATCCTTCCGATAGTCGAGGATTCGGTTACTTTGGAATTTGAATTTTACGACAGACTTGTGACATTTGTTCCTTTCGCCCTTATTATTTTTACACAACACTTCGTTGACCATCTCCATCTCATAATCACTTATAGAGGATGGGCTCTGCTTACTGCTTCGAACGCAAAGACTTCTTGTCTCCACTGAAATGTGAACCTCCTTCGGAATTGGACCCACGACGTGACGATTACGCGTATACCACTGATGCGGGGCCTCCCACGCTGAACATGAGCCCGGGGCAGCTGGAATCGCTTGTCGTGACTGTACCGTCTTCGCGTTCCATGGATGGCGGCGACTTTGCGGGTATTCAACAAACCCTGACAACAATGAATTCATCATCACACGGAACACTGGAAATGGATGAATTTCGGTTCGATGACGTCCCAATGGAATAGTGTCGCAATCATTTCGCGTCCACCTTTTTTCTGTGATTTTCACTGGTCTCTCGTGCCTCGTTGTAATCATGTCGTGTTGGTGGTTAATGGTGTTTCGGTTTCGGGAAATGTGCATTCTCCTCCGCTTTGTAATCAATTTTTCATCATTCTAGCCTGTATTTCATCGTAATTCGATGGCGTGTGCCTTTTGTCCAAGTGTTTACTAAAAGGCACGATCACGTTTTCTTCACGTGTTTACATGCAATCCTCAATTTATTTTCTCGGATTTACGCTCCATTCTCCGTGAATCTCATTGTACATAGACTGAGGTACCAAGACTTGGTCCACCCTCACCCCACCCCCCATTTTCAATTACTCTATCTCATTTTAAGTAGATTTATCTATTCGTTCTACCTGTTCTTACCGCCGCATTACTGCAAAAACAGATGCTTCCGAAAACCTTCACTTCCCTGTCCATTTTTTATTCATTTATTTTTCCTTACCATCGTCCTCGATTGCATGTGATCGTAGATGTCGGATATCCTTATTTTGTTTCCCTCCGATTTGATGCCATTGGATGATTGTCGAACGTAAGCGCCGCCCCTTCCAACTCACAATCCTGTTCGCCCGATTGAATGTACACTCTTATTTTGTTTACATTTACATCTATTGTAGCCTCTATTCCGAAACGGTCCTCGGATTTGGAATTGTACCACAAAAAATTGTTATTTTATTCCACCACAGTGACAGTCCTCGTGTCTGCAGTCATTTGGTCTAATTGTGTTCGTGCTTGTCTTGGTTTTATGTTGTAGTTCTGTCGGGACGCGGGGTACTTCTACTTTTGTTCTACCGGGGCGGAGTACTTCTCTTTGTTTTGCTGTCGCATGAGGCGGTTTGAAACGGTAGTTTCCATGTTGAGAAGAACAATAGTTTGTCGTCCGTTGATAATAAGATGGGAAATAAGTACTGAATATCCAGTTCTTGTGAAACGATGCGAAAGTTGTGGAAAGGGTTATCGTGTGAAAGAAAAATACGTTAGTCAGCACGCTTATGCTTTTTTGTAGTAGTAAAATGCGTCCGCGTTATCCTTGCTTTTATCTTGACGCAAGATTTACTCGTGGCTGGTTCCCCTACACTGCTGTTCTTCAGGCACCTGTGTAAGTTAGGTCCCCTAGCAGTGATTGATTGATTTGTCTGCTTGCTTTGTAAAGTTGTAATCTGTCTAGAAGGTTGTCATTAATGTATTCCTTGAGTTTGCACTGCTGTGTGGTTACATCCTTTTGCTTTCTCAATATGCAAGGACCTTACGAGCAATCGTTCATCTATTCTGCAAAACCATTTTTGCGCATACTCCTAGTGTGGGAATCTTCAAATTACAAACAATTGAAATTTAACCGAAACGAATTAGATGTTTGCTTGAACTTGCGTGCTATTTACTAGTATGTACGCGTCGGAATTTAATGTGTGTTTATGCCAGACAGTCGCGCTTGTGGTAGGTGAATTATTTTGGTCAACTTTGGTTTGTGCTGACATGGCCGGATGTGCGCACGTTGCATTATTGATCATTTCGTCCGAAAGCTGTCTGCTGCGGTTCCGATGCCGTTTGTCAGGAATTCCGTGTCCGTGGTTATGTAATAGTCTGATGGAACGTGTGCCAACAACACACTTGTGTTTTTTTAATTGATTGAAAATCGAGACTAGTTAACTCGCTTTTGTTAGGTTTTTGATCAAGGGCAGTCGAGGTTAATTTTTATTTAATCGATGTCTGCGAGGATGGAGTCAAAGAATATCAGCATAGCCTTTACGCGGAACTGACCCTAACTCAGGCATCGGCGGATTTTGCTTGACTAGCTGCCACCGCCACAACCAGTAGTGGACTTTGCTCGGCTGACGGACGCCACCAAACGGCTAGTAGCGGAACTTTCTTGACGGTCAGGAACCGCCGACCAGGTGGGTTGTGAATAAGTTTTATGATCCGTGTAATGAAAATCGCCGATGCCGGAGTTGGCTGCACTTAACTGGAATGACCCTATTCTTCAACTCCATACTCGCCTTCAGCGGGGTCGAGTCAAAGACCATTGACAACCCGGGGCTCACCGCTTCAATAGGCCCAACTCAAATTTCCTTCCTGATTAGGGAGAAAGGTCAGAATTGCAGAAAGAGGAAATGCACGACTTTCAGATGACAACATAACTTCCCCCGCTACATCATCAGCTTCAGTCTAATCAACGCGATCCCCCTGTCCAAGGAGCGTCTCGCTTCTCAAGCAAGTTCTCGACTGAGCTATAACGCGAAAGGGGAGGTTGAGGCTTCTCCGTCCCAATTAGAATTGGTCCGCATAGCGCAAGAAGTCGATATTGAGGCACCCAGTTTTGCGCGATTTTCAAGTAGAACGCGTCAAAGTGGAACATTCACCACCTAGTTCCCACCGAGAGTAGGAGTCACAAGCATCTGAGTCTAACAACCTATCATGTCTGCTGGAATCCACTCGGCAAGCTTAAGCCTATACGGTTGTTGAACACGCGACTCCAGCCAACACTTAATCTATGGTGATCGTGTGGTTATAAGCCATCTCGCCGTTTGGGGGCCAATCCATTCAGCTTCCCTCCTCTCGCATTTCCAGTAATCTCCGTCAACGAGGTCGACATTTTGGTAACGGCAAGTTAAAGAGGACCTACCCGTAGCACCAGCTGAGTTCTTGAGCTCGTTCAAATCGAAAAAGTGACCACATTGTGGTTCCCTAATCAGCCTCGATGATAGTCTTGATGATTGTGTGGCCATCAACTGCGCCCACATTTTGGTGTTTATCTTTTCGATCAGCTAACGAGATAGGAGCAGTGGGGCATATTATGCGGAGGCCACCTATGGAGGTGCTTCTGGGGTTATACTATGGGGAGGTGGTCTTCTCTTCCCTTACTACTTCATTCACCTCCAGCGCGTTCTGAAACATGAGCCTTAGCCTCGAACCGCTGATTTCTGTAAAGTGAAGAAAACGATAACATCCACAACGGTTTCGGGTGTGATACGAGAGCCGAACCGCCCTCTACTTGAATCGTTGACATTCGAAATCGTCATGGTGCAAGCCATAAGTTCAGGTCGAGTTGCGGACAGTGTTCCGCAGATTGTAAAAGCATCTACCACAGACCGGGTGGTCATAGGAGACGACTTTACACTGGTTGATCAGTTGGCTAATAAAAACAACTGTCAAATTGGATGCAGAAGAGGCGCTTCGAACGAGGTTCGATAATACCCTGGGCCGAGATATAGAGTATACTCAGACTGCTGTTGAAGTCACGCAGGCCCTACGTATTGCGAGCTGGTGGACGCCAAACTCGATGACATCACTCGCATGTCTGAAAGATTGCAGCACCCATTACGGTCAAGCAAGTTGGCTCTAAGAAGAGAGCGTCCCGTCTAGACCACCAACGCCTCGAGGCCAAGATGGAAACGCTACGCTGACTCAGTCACTTTGTTGAAGGGTAGATCTCCTGAGATTCAGAATCTCATAACTCTTTCCGCTGTGCTCGACAATTTGCATGAACGCTTTTCGACTTCCGAGATCTTGGCCCAGGGGAATGGTGGTGCACAACGACAACACAGACAAGCGCAGACCCGCACTTGGACCAATGAAGAAGTATGGACCCCAGAGCTCTTCATCGTCATATGATCAAATGGCTTGAACGCATGAGTAAAACGCACGACTAAAACTAGCTCGTTGTCTCATTCTGAAGATTCAGGTGGTGCTGGTTCTCATAATAGATCGGGCCAGATTGGGGTAAGCACCCGCGCATGATGCGCAACAATATCGAGGCCCGGGCTTATGCCATGGCAGTGCAATGGGAGTGGTCCCCACATACGAATCCTGGCTTATTGCGGGGCTTCAAATCCAGTCATGCTGACCGTTTGGCTCAAGCATTCCGTTGGGTTTTGGGTGAGCAGTCGCGTAGCGTCATTTGACTAGTTCGATCCATTCAAAACCTCGATGGAGGATGCGGACGACGAAGTGGACCAAGCCAGTTAGTTGAAAACTATCGCCGACCTGGCTAATGTTGAAAATTTTCAGCTCTTCAAAGAACGCCGCAAGCGGTCTGGCACGATAATGGGCGAGACATTAAGCATCTCTTCCGCTTCTTTCTGGGCACAGTCATGCCAGGTACTAACGACTCCAATGCAGCTTTCGATGCGGCAACATTGACGCGATAGTGCGGCTATCGCTAGTGGGACACTAACGTCAAAAACAGATTTCACGCTCAAGTTTCTTCAGTGTCACCGCCAAACGTCGTCAATGACGTGAACAGTGTGCATGTGTTAATGCGGTGAATCGCATAATCATACCAACGGCATACATTTAAATATTTAGGGTATGATTCATTGCTGTTTCACGCTGATAATAATACCAACTACCACCGTCGAGTTGAGCTCAAGTGGACATGCACAAACTCACCTGGTTCTAGTCGCCCATTACTCTACACAAACGGCTTGCATTTGAGACCCTGGTTTTCAAAATTTATTCACGGGCTATTTAGAGTTCAAAAATGGTTATTATTTGAATCGATTCGTGGTCCGTGGCTTGTTCTCTAGTGGACGCGAAACTATTTTATGCAAATTAGCTCGTTTCAAACGCTTCCTACTTTGTCATGCCGGAATAGAGTTTCATGGTATCCCTGTTGATGTTGATTCACGTATGAGCCGTGGTTCGCCAGGGATTCGTACGTTTTAAGTAGGATCAAAAGATCACAATGTTAATTCAACTTGAACTACGAGTAAGCAGAATAATTTGTTAGAATATAGTGTGCTACGATGAATCCGTGTGATGTTTTTCACGATATGCATTCACTTTAATGATGATCGCGCAAATACATCCGAATCAGAACAAAATATTGCAGTGCGGGACTCTCCGTTAACTTTTTATCTTCGTGGCCTGTTGTTCAATAGAATTGGCAGCATATGCTGATGATGAAAGAACTTACCAATATGGATATATTTTAGTATGTGCGAATAAATGTCAATGCAGTGAATGTCAGCATTCCGGGTGCAGAAAATTCCATCAATACATATTCTGAAAGAAAATATTTACGGTGACTATCCAATTGTGTGATAGCCAAAGTCCTCGAATGTTCGCTTGTGCTAATAAGCTCCTTGAGCTATAATAGATGAATGAGAGGGTGCTAATAAATATTAGGTATTTTAAAAGTCAACATCGGGTCACTATATATCCGTCGCTTGTTGAATGGCAGATTCATGTAACGTGCAAAGGACTTTGTTGCCAGATGATAAATCCTGTCATGGCCAATATGCTTATTGAACCTGGGAACAATGATTTGGTTAAATATTCCATAAAAGGATGCGCTTATGTATTGAGTATCCTAGGTACCGTTTCGGGCGTGAATCTTGTGAATATTCTTTTTGGGAGATCTTGTATATGGCTTGCTTTGTTATAAACGGTGTGACGACCGTTTCCTAGCTTGAAGTTACACGATACCCAGACGCCGATATCTTTTTATGTGGTAGTCCAGACGAGATTCTCTATGCCAAGCTGGTACGTGTAGTGCAGATATTTCCTAGCGGAAGCATTTTACATTCCGATGACGCATTTTCGGACGGTTCAAGCCGCAATCGTTTACAAATATATATACCCAGTAGTAGACTATAAACAGAATGGGCATGATGGCTACCTGGATATTTCGTATACAATTGACCGCCTAAACCAAAGTATTCTTTTGCATAAGTTGGAACGTTATTGTATCGCTGACGGATTATTATCCTGGTTAGAAAACTACCTGACTGATCGGCTTGTTTAAGTCTCTGTGAACGGTGCTTGCCGAACTCCGTACCCGTGACCAGTTGCGTGTCCATGAACGAATTCCATTCGCGCTGAATGCCTCATCAAGTTTATGATCGTTCGGTTTGCGAAAAATATAGAAGTGTGTTCGAGGATCAATAAGCCGGAAGACTGCGAACTGCTCAAGAATGATCTTGACAAACTTCACGCTTGGTCTTTAAAAAATAGCCTATTCTTCAATTTCCAAAAGTGTCACATGTTGAACCTTGGGGAATATGTGCAGTTTCAATATTTTATTGGTGCACACAGAATCTCGTGGACCAGGGGACAAAAAGACCTGTGTGTGTGGATAATCAAGACTCTATGGATGTCGAGAGACTGTCTCTGTCTACGGTAAAACATCACAGAAATTTTCACTCCTGAAGATAATTTTTGAAATGTTCTCAAAACAGACAACCCCCGTGTAATAAATACCTACGTGAGACCCACGATGGAATGTGCAGTTTGAAGCGTGGTCGCCGTGGCTAAAAAAGAGATTGCTACTTTGCAAAGAATGTGCCATTATGCTGCTAATCTTGTCGCCGGACTCAGCCAGAAAACATACCATGAGCAAATCACTACCCTAAACTTACTCGATTATCTATGCCGTCGTCTATGAGGGCAATCGATTTGGGTTTATAATATTTTGAATACCACAAATCATCCATCCCTAGACTACAAATTTCGCGAACTGTTCGATTACATCCCCTTGTATAATCATGTTTTCGATTATACACGACAACGAAATTTGTAACAGACTTCTGTTCTAGACCTAGTCTTAACCTCCGAAGCCACAGCCGTTGAAGATGTTCAGTATCACCCTCCGCTGGGTCGAAGCGACTACCTCGTTCTGCTATTTAAATACGTGTGCAACACCAGTAGAATTGTAAAGCAAACAAAACGAAATAGAAAAGTGGATTACATTGGTTTGATGGAAACAATAATAGCCTTCGATGAACATAATATAAATTTCAGTGATCCGGACACGCATTGCACAACCCTGACAGATTACATAATCAACATGATACATTTTAATTATAAAAATGTCCCGAAACATAATAGCAAAAAACAACATTTCAGAATTCGCAGTAGGACTAGAAAATGGTTGACAAAGCGAAATTTGGCATGAGCTATTCACAGGGTCTCCAGAACTGATTCGACGTGGGCAAACTTTCGCGAATTGCGGAATCAAGTCACAAATCTCATCCGAGAGGACAAACAATATCACCAGCTTCAGCTGGCGGTAAGAATGCAGCGAAATCCCAAACTGCTTTATCAAACTGTTAACAACACTACGGAGCTGAAACCTGGTGTTTTTCCGATCATGACAGATAACGGACTAACTGATTCTGTGCAGGAAACCGCTAACGCTCAGAGCCAGTTTTTATTCACGAGTTTTCACCCCCCAGGGATGAATTACAACCATCAGAATTGTCAGCACCAATTGTGCCGGAGACTATATGCGATATATGCATCAGTTCGGAAATAGTGCAGCACCACCTACGCAAGTTGAATATCAACAAGTCCCCGGGAGCTGACGGAATCACACCTGCAATCCTAAAGTTATGCGGCAGTCAACTGTGCGAACCACTTTGTGATTGATTTAATCACTCCTTGAGGGAGGGTGTTGTACCTAATGGCTGGAAGAAAGGAATCATACCACCCATCTACAGAGGTGGAACTCGTTCTGACCCAGCAAATTACCGCCCTATTTACAATATATTGAATACTGAAAATCACCCTCTACAATGCTTATTGAATCTACGGAGCTCGCATAATACAAGAGCTCACACATTTACTCTAACTGTCCCTCACTCGAGACTAAACTACAGACGACATTTTTTTTGCCGTGCGAGTTTGTTTTACTTGGAACAATCTGCCAGATAATGTTGTGAACTCACCAACCCAGCAAACTTTCAAGAGAAGCCTTGATGCCTATTTGACCCTAAACCCGTGCATTGAAGAAAACTATACATCTTAACACCATATACCTACATTTGTTATCCCACCAATCGAAAACAATTTCTGCCCTTGGATATTTACTTGATTCTTGAATTACCCAGTAAGCAATCTAATCCCATTTTTGCTTGTTATATTATTCGTTGTTGTCATATTATTCTGTGGTTTTTTTAAAGCTATATGCTTTTTAGACCATTAAAATTGAATTGAATTGAAATTAAACTCCTTCCGGTGATCTCAAAAATTATGGAGCGAATTGTGTGCGGAAGAGTTGTGAGTCATCTTGAAGCCCAAAACTTGTTGTCCAGAGAGCAACATGGATTTAGGAAGTCTCGTTCTTGCTTGACTAACCTACTGGAGACACTGGATGACTGGACGCAGGCAGTGAATAATGGTGGTTGCGTGCATGTGTGTTACTTGGACATATCAAAGGCGTTTGATCGCGTGGACCATTCTAAACTCCTGCGCATGCTGTACGATGTTGGTATTAATGGGTGCCTTCTTACCTGGCTAAGAAGTTACCTTCTTGATCGCAAAGCAACTGTACGTATAGATGGTGTGATGTCTGTGGAAATCGAAGCCACTAGCGGTGTCCCACAAGCTTCGATACTTGGTCTGGTTCTCTTTTTGGTCTACATCAACGACCTTCCGAAACTTGTCACAGCCAAAATGGTTCTCTTTGCGGATGATGTTAAACTTTGGATGCGAATCACGTCAAGCGTGGACTGTTTGCACTTACAAAGCGATTTGGATATATTGAACAGCTGGTCGGAGCGAAATAAACTTCCATTCAACTTCCGAAAGTGTAAAATGTTCCAAATAGGCAAAGATTTCTCATTCTCATACAACCTTGGATCAAATCAACTGGAATGGACAACCAAAGAAAAAGACCTCGGCATATGGATTAGTGGAAGTCTTAAGTTTAGCATGCAATGCGAAGCAGTGTACAACCGAGCTAGCCGCATGCTTGGTAGCTTCGGCGTATTTTCGGACATTTTTCCTGTGAATCATTCTCCATGCTCATAAATACGTATATTAACCCGGTGATGGATTACTCAGTGCAAGCATGGGTACCGTGGCTACAAAAGGACATCAAGCTGCTCGAGAGGATTTATCGCAGAGCAACTAAAATGGTTGGCAGCCTCCGCAACCTCCCATATGAGAATCGACTTGAGCATCTTAATTTGGATACACTGCTTCGCAGAAGGGTTCGATTTGATCTAATCCTAAATTACAAAATAATGAACTCAAAGGCGCACCCTCTGAGGCATCTATTTCGCCTCCGGTCAAGCCATGCCACACGTACTCACCCATTGGCATTTGATATTCCACATTCCCACCGGAACTGCCGTCGGTTCTTCTATTCCGTGCGCGTTTGTTTCTTATGGAACTCCTTACCGTCAGATTTTGTCCAATCATCTAGTGAAAGGATTTTCAGGAACTAATTGGATATATTTATGCGTAGTAATTCCACCCTACATCCCGTTAATATAACATGATTTTTTCCAAACGAATATTTTTTACCCATCATACCGCCACAATACATGACATTTTTTGCAAATACAAAACTGTCGATCTTCCTAATGACTCAATTTATTGTGTATATATATTTATTGTCCTTATACGAATATTCAATTCAATTTTCAATTCAATTTTAATGGTCTAAAAAGCATATAGCTTTACAAAAAACCACAGAATAATATGACAACAACGAATAATATAACAAGCAAAAATGGGATTAGATTGCTTACTGGGCAGTTCAAAAATCAATATCCTGTGGTGTTGTACAGTTACGAGCATTTTTATACCATAAATTCTTGAATCTTGAATCTACAGTGATTATTTAATCTACGGGGCTCGCATAAGACAAGAGCTCACACATTGTCTCTAACTGTCCCTCACTCGCAACTCAAATGTAGACGACATTTTTGCCGGGCGAGTTTGTTTTACTTTGAACAATCTACCCGATTATGTTGTAAACTCACCTAATAAAAACAGCTTTAAGAGAAATCCTGATGCCTTTAAACCGTGCATCGAAAAAAATTGCACCACCTTGTATAATCATGTTTTTGAATTTACACGACAACGAAATTTTCAACAGACATCTGTGCAACGCCAGTAGAATCGTAAATCAAACAAATCTCAATAGAAAAGTAGATTACATTGGTTTGATAAAAAACAATGAGGGCTTTCGATGAAAATAATTTATGATCCGGAATCGCTTTGCACAACCCTGACAGATTATATCACCAACATGATACATTTAAATTCTAACTATGTCCCGAAACATAATAGCAAAGAACCCCATTTCGGAATTCGCAGTCGCACTAGAACATGGTTGACGTGATTTATATCGATTTCTCAAAAGCTTTCGATCGTGTCAGTCACGAAATACTTTCGTCGAAACTACTCACCTACGGAGTACAGGGTAAACTCCATGCATGGATTAAGGAATGGTTAATATCCGGTGAGATGTACGTGAGAGTCAAATATGAACTATCCGAGTTGATTAAAGTTGCCCGTGGTGTCCCATAAGGATCAGACCTCGGACCGCTTTTGTTTTTAATATAGATAAATGACTTGCCTACTGTAGTGCAGTCGTCGTTGCTTATTTTCGCTGACGACGCAAAGGTTTGGCGCAAGATAAACTCCACAGCTGATACGCAGAACTTGCAACGGGATCTCTATATGATTTATACCTGGTCCATAGACAACGAAATGACACTGAATGCTTCGAAATGCAAACTTTTGTCTTTCAACAGCAAGTTGAGCAAAGAATATTATCTAGGTCGTAGTGTTATTAAACCAGCCTCCTCCGAAAAAGATTTATGCGTGATTATCCAGTCGGAAATAGGAAACTAAATGCAATGTTGAGTCGCTACCAGCAAAGCTGAAAGCAACTTCGGTCTCCGTAGAAATAGCAATTAACTTTACAATAATCATAGAGTCGAACTATAGGTACAAATGCTTTTTTTCTTTTTTGGCGCACCAATAGCTTTAGTCTCAGATTCCTTCAGTGGTGGTTCCGAAATCGTTGTGTTGATATAATGGTATACATTAGTGATCACTTGCGTACTCACATGAATTACTAATATTTCCTCCACACGTCGAAGGCTCAACTCGAAACTGGTCATTCTATTTTCTAATTTGACTTCAAAAGTATCGGCATCATGCAAGGATTTAGCTCTGCAACGAACACCGACATAGCAGGCGCATGGAACCTTTTCATTATTTATTAATTGTATCGAATCAGGGGCTAAAGTACGGTCACATTTACCACGGATCTTACCAATATACAGAAAACACGTTATGACTTGACTTGCTTTGTGACCCACCGGTTGTTCACATGCTTTGCACATGACCTCGGAACAATTCTGCGTGTCGAGATTCGTCCTATCAGCTGGGCCGGCCGTGACCATTGTTGCGTTTGCCGGATCCAGGCACTTGGCGCTGAGGTTAAGTTGGTTCTGTGTCGCTGTCGGGTGAACAATCATAGCTTGATCGATCGATTTATTGGATGTTGGATCTCGTGATGCGGTCAAACATGTTGGTAACCTGAGGTGGGTTGTTCCGATGAGTGGTGGACGTTTGGTCGAGTGGTCGATGTGGCTGCTTTGGAACACGTGATTTCGTCATTTAGCTAATATTCCACTATAACTCGTTAACCACCTTCCCCGTAGATCGAGTAGCATCTTCAAGCATGTTTATACGGCTCAATCACGGTTAATCAGTATGGATTTAGTAGTAAGGGATGTACTTTAAACTTCTTAAGTGTAAAGATTGTGTTATATCCTGAATGCTGGCGTACCAAGGTTTCTAGCGTTAACGTCACTAACAATTACTTTTAGGATGTGGTCGCAATTTCTTATTGTTCCGTAAAACCGTTCATGAATATATGCAAGTATGTCCTAAACAGTAGAAATTTAACCAACCAAAGTTCTCAACAGCTAAAAATTATCACTGCTTCACAAAACATCTCTGAAAAACCGTGCAGTATCTTGGGTATATTTAGAATGTTAATTGGTAAATTTATGTACCTAAAGCTTAGTTTGAATAATTGAGGTCGTTTGCGTTTAATTATGAATTATTGACGTCCATACGAACGCACCAAGATTGCTAGGAAATTGTGTTTTCTATGAGAATATGCCATATGCTGAATGAATGCTTGACTGAGGTTGCAGCGAGACGCTCGCCTACGATCACATACTCCATGGGTGAATCTGCAAAGAAATACAATGAAACTCATTAGCGTAATGTGTTGCTCACGTCCCCCCACACCTACACACCACTATCGGTTTCTGGCTGTTTGCTGTCTTCAGGTGGTTTGCTATTGCCTTTAACATTCTTACATTGATGTTGCAAAGTTTTCTGTGCGCATAAGTTGTGATGTAATTATTAACCGGAAGCAATCTGGTTGTACAACTTCCATATCAAAGCTTGACACGTGTTTGAACACACTTTTAACAGCCGGTTCACCGTACCCTATTCGAAAATAACTGTTTTGTTACTGGTGTATTTTACTTTTGGTATTTATATGTTTTTCTGCACTACACGACTGTGGTTTTGGGTATGGAGATATCGAGTTTACCTGCTTTA
>JACCGJ010000821.1:34966-59373 GCA_013407085.1 Atriophallophorus winterbourni
GACATATCCAGATAGCACGCGTGCACACTGTCTCCTTCGTCAACCGTTTGGGTCCAATCGTTTAATACCGTCAGCAAGTTTGTCAAGCACGAGCGAACTTTACGAAACCCATGCTGGGCGACAGATAGTATATTTTGTGATTCCAAGTGATGAACTATATTTTCCGTCACTATGCGCTCCATCACTTTGGATATCACGGGGAGTAGGGTGACAGGACGGTAGTTCGCGGGATCTGAACGGCTACCACCTTTATAAATTGGTGAAATTACCCCTGTCTTACACTCTGTTGGAACCACTCCTTCGGTTAGGGAATGTTGGAACAATTGGAATAGTGGTTCACACAGCTGCTGGTCACAGGATTTTAGTAGTGCTGGTGTTATTCCATCGGCTCCAGGAGATTTCCTAGGGTTCAGTCGACACAAGTGTCTTCGTATAATCGCTGAATTAATCTCAATATCATTCAGTTGTTGAGATACAATCGATGTCAGTAAATTCTTATTCGCCCTAACCGTTATCGGCTAAACACATTTTCATAAAATTGAGCGAGAGTATCAGCCGTTTCCTTTGCTGTGACTGTTAATCCATTCTCAGAAATAACAGAAAACACCCCTGGTTTCACACTGGACCGAGCATTGACAATCCGATAGAGAAGTTTAGGGTTTTCTTCCATTTTCAAAGACAGAGAGCGATGGTAATATTGCTTGTCCTCTTTGACGAGAGCATTCACTTTGTTACGAATTTTAGAAAATTGCTGCCACGAGGCATCAGTTCTGGTCTTTCGGTGTTCAGTCCAAGCAAAGTTTCGTTTCCCGAGCCATTTTTTGTGCGACTGCGAAGCTTAAATCGGAAGTCACTTGCCCGTCGTTCATCAACAAATCGCGAATTATGATCTATGTTTGACTGAAGTATTTTCGTGAGCTCACTGCAGTGTGTTTCGGTGTTGTGCTGATCAAGTTCTTGCCAATTTACTAGCCCAAGCGATCCACGTAGACCAGCGTAGTCGATCTTTCTGAATTGTTTGGAGGACGCACAACTCGTCTAGCACTGCAAACAAACTCAAAGGCTAGCACCAGATGATCACTCCGACCGAGGGGCGCAATGTAGTCAACACCCTCAACTGCTGTTTTCTCTGAAGTAAAGATTAGATCCAAAATGGATGGCAACTCTGATCCTCTTCTATGAGTAAAGTAAAACACATGATTATGCAGCGGAAACATGTCGATCACCTCACGAAATTTGTGATCAAATGTGTGTAGAGGGTGATCGGATCTGGCAAAGAGATGAGGAAGATTGAAGTCCCCGATGAGTAGTAATTGCGAGCTACGCTTCTCTCGGCGTAATTTAGCGCTTGTAATAACCGGTCATTTTGAGTATCATTCGAGGCTGGAGGGCGATATATGATTCCAAGAATGCAATCGTCCTGTGACACATTCGTGAGACTGCACCAGAGGGTATCTTCGAAATCAAGGTTTGGATCGTGAATTTTCATGCACTGAAGCCGTTCGTGACAGTATAAAGCCACACCACCACCTTTTCTTGGGCGATCGTTCCGTATCAGCATCATGTTGGGGATTGAGAGTTCACTGTCAGTCATACAGGATTGAAACCAGGTTTCAGTAACAGCAACGAGGTCTGGCGTGTATCGTTTGCACAGCTCGGTCAGTTCAGTCAATTTGTCGAACAAACTTTGAGCATTGGTATAGATGCATTTAAGTGAGTTTTTAGAATGTAACACCGAGTCAGTATTAGTATTTATTGGTCCGACGATGTTGACGTCGGACCGAGATCGTTTTTTGAAGCAATTTTAAGTAATTTCGCGGGCGAATTTGCACCAGTTTCGGATAATTGCGTAATTGAGGTCTCCAGGTGGACCTCAACAGCGGTTTTTGAGCTGCACAGTCTAACGTTTTCAGGTAGCCTGTTTCTGTTCACTTTTAGCTTGCTTCGAACATCATTCGCCATGCTACTTGAAAGAAACGTAACCTTAAGTGGATTTGCCCCTTTCCCGTGATAGTTCGGCGAACGAGGTATTCTGTATGTGTCGACAACTACAGAATTTTGGGAACCGATATTTCCGGCTATAAATGACCATTGTTTACGGTCGTGCTCTTTGTTTTCGAAGCCCGTTGTGGTGCCCGAATTTTCTGTAACGTCAAGCAGAATAATACTCCTTGGTGCTGTTTTATCCCGCCTATTCGGTGCTTTTGACCTTTCCCACCAAGGAACGTCAGCATATATACGGTTGGGTAGGTCACTTTGCGTTCGGAGCAAATACGAATTTAGTAGGACATTTTCCATGTCCTTTTCGTTGGCGAAAGTGATTTTAAGGAGACATGGTTTATCTTGATTCGTGGATTTCGTATGACGAGTTAATCGAGTTACCGACACGGGGTGAATACTGTCTAGGCCGATTCGATTACAAACGACGAACCAGTTTTCACGGTCATGCTTTTGCCTTTTTTGAAAGAGCGTCACCTCTGACTCAGGAATATTGGTGCATATTACACTTAAATTTTTTATGCGTTTTATCGAATTTTTCTGCTCCCTGTGATATGGAACCGTTTTGCTTTGAACTCCCTCTTTTGCCTGAGGTTTAGGGCTCAATTCTAACGCCAAACACTTATCACCTTTAGAAACCATCTGGGCGAATGTTAGCTTGCTGGAATGAGACGAGTTCACTTGGAGCTCTTTGGACGTAACCCCTGAGTCTGGAATCGATGGTACATTATTGACTTTTTTCAACAGTTCCGTCGATTGATGAAGTTCAGATTGCTTTTTGTTATCTTGAGCATCATCTGCTTCGGGTTGAATCGCTGGGGTAATTTTATCCATCAAGAGTGTTTTAAGCCTTTCCTCAATTATTCGATAATTATTTTCTAAAATTTCTAACCGAGGCTCAAGCCTTGCCGCATAGGCAGCGTTGTGTGGATTGTCGCTAGACTGTTTGCTTCGACATGAAGTGCATATGTAACAGACACTGGGGAAATCCACGTTGTTGATAATCGATGTCACTTCCTCTGTTAGGGCTGTATCACAATTGACATGTATTTTACTCAGGCAGCCGAAACATTTAACGACTGGAGGACGAAAAAGTAGCTGGTACCGACCTCTTTAAGAGGACTGCCTTTTTAGGGTTTTACAGTAGCGTTCAACGACGGGATAATTCTTCAAACCAACCGTCAGATCTGCTTGGCCTGACACCTGGTGTCCATGTATTAGAAGAGTTGTCCTTCAACGAGGCTGACGTGTATGACGCACTTATCCATGCTCGGGTTAACAAATCTGAGGGACCGGATGGCATCTACTCAATGATGCTTAAAAATCTTGCCTTAGTACTTACCGAACCGTTTTGCCCGCTCTTTAATTCATGCCTGCAACTGCGCGGTTCCCAGTAAGTGGAGGGAAGCCAACGTCGTACCAATACACAAGGGTGGTTGCAGGTCAACTGTTGGGAACAATAGATCGGTTAGCCTGACTATCATCGTCTCAAAAGTACTAGGAAAACTATTTTGTGACAAGTCCGTCAGCATCTTAGTCGGCATTCTCAGTTTAGTATAACTGAACATGGATTTCTCAAAGGTAGATCCTGCCGGACTAACCTTCTTAGTTTTCTTGATACTTCAACTAAAATGCTGGACAAAGGAAAGCCAGTCGAAGCCCTCTACTTTGATTTTAGCAAGAGATCAAACTAGCAGCAAAGGGCATACAGGGTAGTCTACTTGCTTGGATAAAAGCATTCCTTACAGCTAGGACATTCAGAGTTCGGTTTGTATCCACGTTGTCGAGCCAAACCGACGTGGTCATTGGGGTCCCTCAAGGTTCGGTACTCGGTCCTCTTATATTCCTAATTTTCATTGATGACTTGTCGTCTGCCTTAAAGTGTCCATGCTTCATTTTCGCGGATGATGTGAAGTTTATTGGATTAACGGATGAAGATACTTTGATGCACGACCTTGAGCGGGTCATTAACTGGTCATAGCAGTGGGATCTCCCACTAAACCTTAATAAGAGCCAACTCTTGTCAGCACTGGTTGATAAGATTTCAGTTCAGGTGTCGGGCAATTCTCTAACATTTAGCGTCACACAGCGTGTTGAGAATTTGGGTGTCCTGGTTAGGGATGACTTCAAATGGGAGGACCAATGTGCCGCTGCGGCTCAGCGTGCACGCAAGGTACTTTTTCGGTTGAAATCAGTGCTATCGAGCAGAAGACCCGATGTATTCCTGCCACTGTACAAGGCATTAGTTCGGCCGCATCTTGAATATTGTGTTCAGGCTAAGTGTCCTCACTACAAAAAGGACATCCTTCGACTTGAAAGCGTACAGCGCCTCGCAACTCGCATGATTGAAGGTCAGCGAGGGAAACCGTACGCTGTGCGCCTAATGTCTCTCGATCTTTTCTCCCTAAGGCGCCGTCGTTTAAGAGGTGACTTAATAGAAAGCTTCGAGATATTGAAGGTTTTGAGTGGCATGCAAATGAACGACTTCTTCACCTTAAGCCCCGAGCTAAGCACCCGGGGGCACTCACTTAAAATTGCTAATAAAGGAAACACTTTTTCAGCCTTAGGGTTGCTAACTTCTATAACATTCTTCCAGATGAACTTATATCCTGCAGTACCGTATCTAGTTTTGAGCAGGGGTTGGACCGCAACTGGGGTAAGTTGTTTTCTGAATACTCTCTTTAATTGCTTTACAAGCTTAGGTTTTATCTTTTAGCGTTATCCCATTAATAAAGTGAGGGCTAGAGTTCTCTGTGTTTTTTATTTTTATTATACACAATGCTACTTCAGCTGACCTTTCACCGTGCTGGTGAAGAGAAACTGTTTTTTCTTTTTCCAGCATCGGCTATAACGCGGTGCTTCCTAAGTTCAACTCGGATAATCTCTTGGCTTCGCGATCGGCGAAGATTTCAAATAGACAAAAAGAATATACGTTTTGGCAGTGGTGGGTGCTTCTCTGCAGCTTTCCACCGAAAGAAATTCTGGACGCTTGATTGACTTGTTAGCCAAACTGAACTGAACTGAACTTACAATTTAAAATGCCGGTATATTTGAATATAAAATTGGATTATTTTCACGCTTTATGCATTTCAATCGTGGTTATTTTAGTATACAGTAAAAGATTGCCTTTCAACTTAAAGTTTAATACAAACAATTACATTGGTCTATTTTATTCTGCCCATCATTTTTTTAGCAAGAGAAGTTTCGTTCGTAAATTCGAATCATTCAAGCATAGCACCACTGATTATTTTGTTCTTTGAAATATTCGGTTCATTTGTAATTTTGGAAGCATGTTTAAATTAAAAAGACAATCTAGGAGTAATTAGTTCATTCTGGTTTATGAAACAAAAAGCATGTAAAACCCATGGTACCATTTGAAAAATTAATTGAAAATGCAAAACTCCAGTGATCATTAGTAATTTTGGCTTGCACATGCCTTCACAGTCAGACGTGTTACACATAAAATTGTTCCTAACCCTTGGAATACCGTCTTCAATTCTCTGAATAACGTCGCTACGCTAATGTGAGACTAGAAAGTTTTGATCAATTGTTCAATAGTTCTTCATCTAGCCTTCACAAAATGTCATGACAATATTAGAGAACTTATTGCGGCTCATCTTCCAATGAAAAAATACCCTAGGGGATACCCTGGTCCCCCTTGACTCTTTAAAGGTTTGCTAATGTGAACAAACGTTTAAGAAAGCAAAACGACATTTCGTTTCTAGCAGGCGACAGCATTAATGATTGTACAACAGACGCATCGAGCTGAAACTATGGCAGACCTGTTTTGCCTTATGATATAATGCCGGAATGCTATGCTCGAAAATACCCCTTTCAAGACAGAAAGTGTTTATGGTTTACTTCGAGATCTTGACTGAACGAAGTATCCGGGATGTGATGGAATTCGCCCCGTCATACATCTAGCTCCTATAATTCCCCACCCTCCGGCTTGCGTTTACGAGAAGTCACTTTCGGCGGGTGAACTACCTGTTGAATGGAAATATGGTGTTAAACCCTGTTACAAACAGGGTGACAAGCATAAACTAAATGATTACCAGCCAATATGTCTCACTTCTGCTCTGTGCAAGACTGTATTATTATATTTGCACAATCTGATACAGATATAGTGCCGTTCAACATAAACAATGAGATGTACAAAGCGAGAAGGGGGGTACAAAGCGTTGTCATCGGCATCGTTGAACGTAGGCATGATTCTACCCGGTTGCCTACACCGAAGTAGGGGAGATTTCGTTTAGGGGGTCCCACCCCGAGCCTTTACCCACAAGGCAGTAGAGCGAGAGAGGTTCGCACCTATCGGTGGCCGGTGACCGACGAAGTGGTTCGCACGCCCTTTTTCTGGGAATTTCCAGTTCGGAGCCCGATAACCCCGTTGATAGGTTGGTGACTTCAGTTTTTGCCTGTGCACCATACAATGTCCTTAGATAGGACAAGGGGCAGTGACTTTTGGAGCGGCGAGTCACATCCGCCGCGTCGTGGTGTCATCATTGGATTTTTGTGGCTTTTTATAGGAAGAACGCTTGCCAGGCGAAAACCCACCACACCCTCAGACACCACCGCCGAACCTTTCGCTGAGCTCGGAGAACCGAGCCCACCCAGCTGGCACCACGTGGAGGTATTTCGGCAAGACTGTGGATAAGCTAGTAAAACGTAGCACGGGTGTGCAATGGTGCAGCATTTTTGTGCTGTGCGGCCAACATCGTGCTAAATTGATTGGCCACCGGTAGTGAGCTATATGCTGAAACAGGCTTGAGTCCCGCTGCCGTTTCTATCCCCCTCATATCTGCCTAGGCCTGGGCAACCTGAGAGTATCTTAGCCCACGCGCAGTCTCTGACTGTGCGGCACTTTGCCTGGGTCAGGCTTGTGCTTTCATACCATACCATAGTAAAACATAACATTGAAAGTTATGTTTATCATCGGTCGTACTTACACCTGCACAACATTGGTTTTCAACGGACAAGAAATGCTGATGTTGCTTGCTCGCTTGCGATGGTTGGGACATGTTTTAAGAATGCCTACTCACCGTTTACCGTACCGCGCCTTATTCGCAGAGCCTGACAGAAGCTGGGAGAAAAGATCGGGTGGCCAGTCCATGACGTGGCGCGTTGGGATGAAGAAACTCACCGTAGCGCTAGGCACAGTTGGGCGTATTCGTTTGCCTGGGTGGGGTCCAAAAGCTCCACCTAATAGTTGGCTGGAAACCTTACGCGATATGGCTACAAACCGAAGTCAGTGGCGCCAGTTTATTTTATTATGTGTCATAATTTTTTTATCCGGTGTTATTTTACATAAAAACAAAAAAACAAAAAATCGCATGCAGTGAAACTACAAAAACAAGCTGCTTTTTGTGCATTTGCTTTTGCGTATCCCGCTTGCCTGTTTTCCCTTTTCCACGCGCTTGCTTATCTGCTTTTCCTGCTTCCTATTGCTTGGCACTTTGTCTGGCTCCAGACTTGTGCTTCATGATGATGATGATGATGATATCAAGGTCGATCATCTATAACCAACTACATATCCACAAGAGAGCCTTGGGCAGAAGTAAGAGACAATAAGATATCAGTTGACTTGATTTTCATCTTCTGTTCGAAGGCGTTTGACAAGGTTAGCCAGGGAAAGCTGCTGCATTGATTGCGATCCTGCGGGCTTGGAGTCTCGCTTTTGAAATTGCTACGCAGTTTTTTGGTAAATCGTAAGTGGGCTGTACTAATCAATCGACACTTTTTAACTGGAGAAGTGTAAGTGGTGGCGTACCGCAATGGCCGGTTCTAGACCCTCTTTTGTTTTTGCTTTACGTGAATCATATAATACGGAGTCTACACCTTGCATGATGTTTGCGGATAATCTAAAAAGAAGTCGCACAATCGAATGATAAAGGGATTATGAAATTCTGCAATAAGATATCGACGCCATCAGCAGATAGGCGTTACTCAACGAACTTTTACTGAACTCTGCTAGAATGAAACATTTGACAATCATAATCATCACCATAAAGCACAAGTCTGGGGCCAGACAAAGTGCCAAGCAATATGTAGCAGGAAAAGCAGATAACCAAGCGTGCGAAAAGGGAAAGCAGGCAAGCAAAATATGCAAAAGCATCTTGTTTTTGTAGTTTCACAGCATGCGATTTTGTGGGTTTTTTATATAAAATAATACCGGATAAAAAATTAAGACATAACAATAGACACTGTCGCCACTGACTTCGGTTTGCAGCCACATATCATAAGGTTTCCAGCCAACTATTATGTGGAGCTTTTGGACCTCATCCAAGCAAACGAATACGCCCAACTGAGCCTAGCGCTACGGTGAGTTTCTTCATCCTAACGCGCCACGTCATGCACAGACCACCCGATCGTTTCTGCCAGGCTCTGCTAATAAGGCGCGGTACGGTAAACGGTGACGAGGCGTTCTTAAAACATGTCCGAACCATCGCAAACGAGCAAACATCAGCATTTCTCTCAGTCCGTGACAACCTGATCCTAACACCAACTTGCAGACATCTATATTTGTAACGCGATGCTGCCACCGAATGCGAGTTATCCTACGCAGGTCATGGGTGTCATAAACAGAAAGCCGACGGACATTTTCCGCTCGGATAAACCATGTTTCGCAGACAAAGTAGTGTAGCACGCAACACTGATTGAAAGCACAAGCCTGATCCTGGAGTCTCACTGCCATTTCTATTTTATTTCTCGTATCTGTCTATGCCTGGACAACCTGACAGTATCTTAGACAACGTGCAGTCTCTGACTGTGCGGCACTTTGCCTGGATCAGGCTTGTGCTTTCTTACCATACCATACAAGCCTGATCCAAGCAAAGTGCCGTGCATTTACAAACTACATGTGGGCTAAGATGCTGTCATGTTGCCCAGGCCTAGACAGATATGAGAGAGAAAATAGAATAGAAATGGCAGTGAGACTCCAGCATGTTTCAGCATGCAGCTCGCTACCGATGGCCAATCAATTTAGCATGGTGTTAGCCGCACAGCACAGAAGTGCTACGCGATCGCACATCCGTGCACCACTGCGTTGTACACGGCCTTTAGTATGGAGTGAAACATCGCGTCGCGTTTAGCTCAATGGGTCATGAAGGTACACAATCCATCGCATTACGTTAAGGTTCAGTCTCAGCGCGACGGTGTCATCTCGTAGGCATCACTAGGATCAGTATTTGATTTGTCTACTAGTGTGTATCTACATCATTCTAATACAAGTGAACGCGTAAAAGTACATAAATAACGGGGCTAAGAATAAAACAAGCCGGATTACCTGATCGAGGAGAGGAATCGCTATTGTGTAAGCTTTGTTGTACCTTGGTAACAAACCCCCATCTTCACTAAATTCAAATTCTCTGACTCGACCATGACAACCAACATCCGTCGTTCCCACTGTAACGAGATAGAGTGAATGATACTTCCAAACGATTGAGAAGATAACGCCTGATAGAAAGGCTTTAATCAACTATAGATTTGGGCATATAGACTGTAACGAGAAAAGAGAACTGTTAACGAAGTAAAGCAGTACAATATGTTTAATATACGTGTGTGTTTATAAATAAGGAAAGGTATGGAAAATAATACGACCTTCTTCCCGGCGGGAAAGAAATGTATGTTATAATAAGTCAGGCCTCTCGATTTCGGAGACAGTAAGGTCTGACTCTTTGTTGCTGCTTGATGAGTTGTTCGGCATTATTCTTTTCGATAGGAGTATTTGAAGGTGTGTCACAATCAAGAGTTTCGGGGGGTGAGTCCACTGGTTCGGAGCCAGTTGTTTGCAGTGATTGATCTACTGGGGCTAATCTTCGCAATGAGACGGTTTCCTCACGACCATCATGATAACGTACGTGCGCGTACTGGGGATTGCACTCCAACAGTTCGCCTTCCTCTACGAGCGGATCATACTTGGAATTACGAACATTCTTCTGAATGAGTATCGGTCCGGGTACCAATAACCAATTCGGAAGACTAGTACCGGCAGGCGATCTGCGATTGTGCAGAAACATACGTTCGTGTGGAGTGGCATTAGTAGCGGGGCATAGAAGTGACCGTACCGCGTGAAGCGCATCCGGGAGCACCTGTTCCCACTGCTCTGTACTCAGCCCTCGGTTTCGCAAACTGAGAGAGATTGTTTTCCACAGTGTACCGTTCAAACGCTCTACCTGTCCATTTCCTTGAGGATTATATGAAGTAGTTCTACTGGTGGCAATTCCTCGAGAGCGGAGGAAAGCTTTAACATCAGCAGACATGAAAGAAGGTCCTCGGTCAGAGTGGATATAGGATGGCATACCAAAAATTGAAAATAGTTCGATAAAACGGGAAATAATTGTGGAACTGGTCATATCTGCACAGGGGAAAGCAAAAGGGAAACGTGAAAATTCATCGTTTACGGTCAGTAAATAGTGATTGCGTGTGGAAGATGGAATAGGTCCTTTAAAATCGACGCTAAGGCGCTCGAACGGTTTGGTTGCTTTAATCAGAGGGTCATTAGAGGGATAGTAGAACTTTGGTTTCAACTGTGAGCAAACAGTACATTGTTGAATGATAGTTTTTACATTATCCACGGAGAAAGGTAGATTTTTTGATTTCACAAAATGGAACAAGCGAGTGATGCCAGGATGGCAGAGTGAGTCATGAATACTTTTCAAATGTGTGAGAGATTGAATGCTTGAACAAAAACCTCGAGATAACGCATCCGCTACCGTTTTGCTTGGACCAGGACGATAGACCACGTCATATGAGAACTGGGAAAGCTCTATGCGCCAACGTTGGATTTTATCGTTCTTAATTTTGCTTGCAGCTTTGGAGTCATACATGAAGGCGACAGAACGCTGGTCTGTGATCAACTTGAAATGACATCCGATGAGATAATGCCGCCACTTCCGGATGGCTTCGACGATTGCACATGCTTCTTTCTCTACCGCTGAGTGATTGCGTTCACAATGAGATAGAGTTCGAGAGAAAAAGGCTACCGGGCGGCCGCTTTGGTTAAGGGTTGCGGAAATGGCTATGTCTGAGGCGTCGGTTTCAACGACGAGAGGGACATTACGATCGATAGAAAACAGAGATGCTTGAACCAATTCAGATTTTAATGTGTTGTATGCCTCCATAGCCTTGCCTGACAGGGGGAATGTGTGATTGTGAGTCAGATGATGGATTTTGTCGGAAAACTTTGAAAACCACTGGGAATAATATGAAAACATGCCGACAACCCTTTGTTGGGCTTTCGAATCGGTTGGAGGTGGAAGCTTCAGCAGCGCTTCGAAGCGTTCTGGATACGGTTTTACTGTTCCTGCTGACACTTCGTATCCAAGTAATTTGATTTGTTCGACACCATAAACGCACTTGTCACGATTCAAAGTTAAACCATACTTTTCCACCATCTGCATAAACTTGCTCAAATTAATATCATGTTCTTTCTTATCCGCTCCGCAAATTGTGATGTCATCACTGTAAACGTATGTGCCTTGAAGTGATTCAGTACGAATAAGTTCATCCATAACCCGTTGAAAACAGGTGACCCCGTTCGTAACACCGAATGGTATGCGTTTGAAATGATACAGGTTGCCACGTGCTTCAAACGCGGTGTATTCACGTTCATTGTTTTATAGGGATCTGATGATAAGCACTTTGAAGATCCAATGCGCTGAAGACACGGTAATGAGAGATTTTATCAATTAAATCATCAATGCGAGGCAAAGGATAGGCATCCAAGTATGTGAAGCGATTTATGGTTTGGCTGTAGTCAACAACCATGCGTTTTTATGGCGTTCGTTAGTTGTGATCAAAACCTGTGCTCGCCAGGGTGACTGAGATGGTTCAATTATGCCATCTTTCAGCAACTTGTTAACTTCAGTCTGGATGAATAGTTCGTCACTGTGACTGGAAGGGGGTTGAATGCCCTCGAAAGGAATTTCTACCATCTGATGCCGTTGAAGGAAGTCATGACCTAATAATACGTCAGCACAAAGGTCAGGAAGAATAGATAGTTTAACATTATCATAAGAATTGTTTTTATGGATAATGGAAACGAAACAGTGACCTTTGGTACTATTTGTCATTGATGTAGAAGCCAGAACGATTTGATTTTTAGACTCTAGTACCGGCCATTTGTGTTCACGTATGATTTCTTCAGAGACATAACTTTCAGAACTTCCGGTGTCAACTAGGGCAGGAGCGTTATACCATCGACACGGATTTTAGTAATTGCTTTCTTTAAACTGGTTGGCACGGCAGCTGTGGCAATGGCTGATGCAAGAAATGCGCAAGCAGGAGCATTATGTTTGACAAAGTTTGTAGAACGACAAACTTTGATGAAATGTCCCTTCTTGCCACATGATGTACAAACGGCTTCTCTAGCAGGGCATTTGTGACGTGGATGTCGATCATATCCACAGAAGAAACAATTACCTGGAAGCCTTGAGTGAGCAGTTGCCAAGGTTGTATCCGACCTAGAGGTATCGAGGTCTATGGTTTCCTTGGGAGATGCTTTGCAAGTAATGACAGGAGCTGACGATGCATATGAATTAGACTGTCGCTGAGCCAAGTCCAACGACTTTGCTTGATCGAAAGCTGTCTGTAGATCGAGACATTTATGTTCCAGCAAACGTTGCCTGATAGGATTTGATAGCAATCCAGAAATAAACGCATCACGCGTTGCATCATTTTGATTTTCAGTAGCGCTCACAGATTTGAAATGACAGTCTTTAGCGAATGTGTGCAATCTCTGAACAAACTGGTCGAGGTTTTCGGTTTGTGCTTGTTTGCAGGTCGCCAAAACATGTCGTGCGAACACTTCGTTTTTTGGTTGCACGTATATGGACTGAAGAGTGGCTACGGCCGATTCATATGTTGTGCATTGAGATATAAGTTTGTACACAGAAGGCGACAGAAAATGAATCAAAGTTTTGAGTTTGTCTGGTTTGTGCGATTCTATGATTTCAAGAAAACTGCTGAATGTGTAAAACTAATGCTCCCAGGATTCGGCAGCGTTTAAAGCGTTCGGATCGGCGTCCAAGCGATCAGGTCTGAGTAAGCGATCCATTTATTGTTGATTAAATTGTAACGAGATAGAGTGTATGATACTTCCAAACGAATGAGAAGATAACGCCTGATAGAAAGGCTTTAATCAACTATAGATTTGGGCATATAGACTGTAACGAGAAAAGAGAACTGTTAACTGAGTAAAGCAGTACAATATGTTTAATATACGTGTGTGTTTATAAAGAAGGAAAGGTATGGAAAATAATACGACACTTATTAACTAGTATGGTATGGTATGAAAGCACAAGCCTGATCCAGGCAAAGTGCCGCACAGTCAGAGACTACATGTGGGCTAAGATACTGCCAGGTTGCTCAGGTCTAGACAGATATGAGGGGAAATAGAAATCGTAGTGAGACTCCAGCGTGTTTCAGCATGCAGCTCGCTATCGTTGGTCAATTAATTTAACACGATGTTAGCCGCGCAGCACAGAAATGCTGCACGATTGCACGTCCGTGCAATGTTTCGAACCAGGATTTAGGAAAAGTTATACCATTTAAAGCCAACTGATAGCCCACCGGGTGGATTTCCTAGAATTATGTGGCTTCCATGTTCGTCAAGGGTCAATTTGAAGCATCTAAAAGGAATTTGTAGGACAGCAATTATTTCATTGGACACCTGAGTATTGTATTTTCTCTGTCTCTCACCATATTAAAAAACACCCATTTAAAATGAAGAGCTGATTTCCGGAGAGGGAGAATTTTCGTCTGCATCAATTTCAAAACACCGACTCATATCGCTGATATGATTTCATGGATATCACCAGCCGCGTATGTATCGGTTAAGCCGTCCATCGCTTCATGGAACTCTTACCGTTCGTAATAGAATTCCGAGGTTTCGTACTCGTCACAGAACATTTTTTCGGTGTGGTGTGAGTGATTTTTCCACGCGAAGAGGTGTTGCGTTACTCAATGACGTATGATTGAAAATCCCAGATGCTTCACAGATGCTTCCCCAGTGTTCGTTGAAAGCCATTTTGGCAGGACTTAACGTTTCACGTGCAAGATGTCTTCTCAGGACTGGTCTGGCGAACATAACAACAATACCACAGTTGGGTAAGACGTTGCCAATCATGAATGCTGGTATGCTACCGTTCGTCAAAATCTAGAAAAGCTGCCCGGACCATTGACGTACACTCTGACCTCCCGCTTGCAACCCTCTCACCTTTTCCACATCTGGGATGCGTTATAACTATCACGTGATGAGGTAATAAAGTCACGTGAACGATTGTTCTGCATTTCGTTGAAAACTGCGTGATAACGTGATTGAACGCGTTTCATGAGTATAGAATATTCAGAAACAGTGGAAAAGGCTTCCTAATGGAAAAGAGCATGGTTAGATAGTTTTGCTAGTCGGATCATACCCCCAAAATTCCAAATCACGCAGAATTAGATCGTGTTGTGTTCCTCCATGTTATCCGTATTAACTAGTGAGTACAAGGTTAATAACTATTTACCTTCGCATCCGTGTCAAGCGCCAGATTGTGGAAATTTCTGCCCCGTGCACATTATTGCCCGCCTTAGCACTTTCGACCGCCTCCGCATGTATGCGTTCGCTATGCGGTTTAATACTGCGTCTCAATATCTCCACATTGTCTCTATCGACGCTGTGGCCCGTATCTCAAACGTTCTCCCCCAAGGCGGAATCACCAATAAGGGATTAATATTCCCTCGCATCCCGGTGCTGTCTCGCTTTCGGTGTTCTTCAATTCTAGTATGAATTTCCCTGGAAGTCTGCCCTATGTTAACACCCGAACAGTCCTTACAGTTGATTCTGTATATGCTTTTCGTATATATGTCCAAGACATTTTTCAGGTCCATAGCTTGTTCCATTTTCTATAAGATGGAACACCTGTGCATCGACGAAAGAGAACGAAAACAAGCGCACCATGAAATGATCCAAAGGCTCATCGACCACGGTTATCCAAAGTTTTGTAAAACGCCAATTGATGAAGGTAAAATACCCGTCTGAAAAATCGGAGAAAAATTGGCGAGATACAGAACCTTATACCTTATGTAAGATGTACATTTGAAGCGATATGTAGAATCTTGAACCAGGTGGCCATACGCCCAACTTATAAAAAGGGTAAACTATCCGTTCAGTTCTGATGCACCTCAAAGATAAGACACCTTTATCTAACATACCGTGAAAATTTTTCAGTATCCCCAGCTTTTTGGATACTGAGGCTAATTTCAGTCCAATAGTCATTTGCACATCGTCTTGCTGTCTGTTGGACCTTATTTCTAGTTGCTCTTAGAATTCGTAAGTTTCCATCTGTTGTCGTGCCTTTGAACTTTTCGAATGCTGAGCGTTTCTCGTCCAACATAGCAGTCATCTCAGGAAATATATAATTCCCTGAGCGGCTAACGAATTTAAATCACCAATGCGATTTTCCCTCATCTTTTTTCTGGAGATGACACGGAACAATAACGGTCGAGAGAGTGCGGCTCTCGAATTGTGATATACGTTTCCTTTTACGAGAGAACTCAAATATGCAATCATGTATGACATCAGTACTGCGCACTCAACACCGTTTTATATTGATTTGTCACTGTTATTGAGCTTCTTGCGGAAATACGCTAAAGTCTTACTGTGGGATCCATTTACGTTTTTGCGACGTGCGAAAAGATATTATATTGTTATCTTGGTGGGAGTCACAGATGCTATACAGGACCGCTTAGATGGTGTTTTTTATTATGAACCATCGCGGGAAAGGCTTCGGCAGGAAACCCCGAGGAAAAATCTGGAGTAGAGTCTCGTAGACGGTTAGTTGGTGCACACCACTTCTTTCTATCAACTCCTTGCTGCCTTGCTGGTCGCACTTGGTTGTGCAAAGGCTAGAGAAGCTGACTCAAACAAACACGGAGTGATGCTGGGGACGCCGCTTTGTATCCAAATTCCCAAGACTTCATTGAAACCGACTCATCCTCCAGGAGGAGATGGTCGAACAAAAGTAAAATTAATGTTTAATGCAATTTTGTGCGCAATTATGAACAGCACAACCACTCGCTATTCATGCATCGATGCACAGTCTGTTAATAATCCGTGGTTTCAGCCTTTAGTCCTAATTGATCATAATTCTATTAGTGCTTGTTGCAAATTACTTTTGTGTGGCTGGCTCCATAGATGGATTAGCCGTATCGTGATTCGGAGAAACGGTGTCAAATTGGGTTTAAATTACTTCGTCAACACGAGGTGCTAACTGTCGGGGAGACAGTTTGTTCTTTGCCATCACCAAGGCACACATTGTGGATTGTATTCCAGCGCTGCGACTTCAACTGCAGGACTGTGCTACAGAAGATTGGATTCCAGGCTCAAGTTTATGGTTTTTTAAGAGAATGGTGGAGTTGAGACTTTCCGATTGGCAATTTCCTTGGGGTTTATATAAAGTTGTTCTACTAGTTGCCGCACCGTGATTGATTAAGAACGACTTGATTTCGTTATATACATGAAGGCTGAACCATGATCCGAGTGAACACAAACGGGAAGTCCGAATAAAGAAAATAGTTGGCAATCCAGGTGGTGTACGAAGATGAGGTAATGATTCATCAAAAGTACGAAGTCTCAGGGCACCTTTATCTTTCTTCACAGTTGACAGCTAGATGTTCACTTGACCGCCTTGTCGCCGCCGCCAAGTACGAGCGAGTTTAGGGTCGAGGACGAGTTTCGTCAGCACTAAGTCTGTCTTTCGAAGGACGTGACCAGTCCATTGTAGTCTAATGTGTTCAAAAAGCAGAGTTATTCCGTTGCATCGCGCCCGAACGGTAGCGTCAGTATATCGGACGCCAAAATTAACCTAAGGTACCAATGTTCGAATACTTCTGAAGATCGTACCTAAGCGGCCACGTCTCACATCGATTAAGTAGTACAGAGCGGATTGTGGCTTGGTACATACTTTATTTAGTTCTAAGACTGATGCTAGACCTCAACGAAGGGTGCCTTTTAATTATAAAAACGCGTTGCGCGCATATTATGTTTGACCATTAGGAGCCGTGATATTTGAACACTGCAACATATTTTTATCGAACAACCATTAACATTCAATTTCAGGACACCTGTTAAATGGTAAAAAATGCCTGGGTTTCGTTGCGTGGGTCTTGAGACCGAATTTTGCGGTAATGCTACCAATGCGGTCTAAAAAGCGTTTCGCCAAAATAAAACAGCTAAATAATCGGGATAGTTTAGATCAGTGATCCGTTGAAACTTGAACCCTTTGGTAGTCCGTTAATGCCTGGTTCATAATCCAGTCTATTTTCTTTTTCATATCTGTTTAGGACTTGGCAACCTGACAGTATGTTAGCCCACGTGCAGTATTTGTCTGTGTAGCACTGCCTAGATCAGGCTTATGCTTCCATACATCCAGTGGATGATAAAGTTAAACGGAACTGACGATGACTGACAACCTTGCTTGACCGCTATGTGCAAATTATATTTGCAAGATTCTTCTACATAGACGCGAACTCGAGTCCTAGCGTAGTTGTTCTACTTGGCTCTAACTAGGCTGACGGGTTTCAAAGGAACCCCATCCGATAGCATGATATGCCGTAAACAGTCGCGGTTTGTAGAGTCGAAAACGGCGCTGATATCGATAAAACATGCCATCGATTGATGTTGATACTGTGCACGGTACTCCCCAGTCATGCGCAAGGTGTATATTTGTTCTGAGCATCCCGTCCCGTGGAGAAACCCATATTGGTTGACTCTAATGCGCATATTTCGTTTGGCGAAGAACCGTTTTATCGTCAACGTCGCAAACCGTTTAGCTGCTATATCATTGAGGCCCATTCAGCAGTAGTTGGAGCACACAGATTAAACTTCTAGGTAGAGATAGGATTATGGAGTTACCCCAATCTGACAGGAAAACTTCTGAAATAAAACAAATTCTTTTCAGTAAAGACTGTCGGTCAAAGAATAAGATACTCTCAGGTTGCCTAGATACATCAGAAAGGAAAATAGCAATGGCAGTGAAACCCCAGGGTGTATTCGCATGCAGCTGGGATAAAGTGCTTATACACGAAATTGTAATAAACAACAATTCCATCATAACAATCAAGCGTCAATAAGCATTATCGTTGTTACGATTATGTAACTAATGTATCGCAATGAGCGATCCTGTTTTTGAGCTGAAAACTAGCCATAGAAACCGGCTTGTTCGTTGTTTGGGAACCCATGCTTCAATCATTAGCACTTCGCTGTGATTTTTCTAATGTCTGCAGACCGATTTGCCCGATCACGTAACAGCCCATATATTTAATGTTTTTATTTTCACTTTTCATTTTTTCGATTTTAAAACACTGCATCGTTTGAATATATTTTTAAATATGCAGCAGGTTTACATCTAGATTTTACTTTCATATTAACAATTTCGTTTCCTGTGTGGCAGACCTCTGTTTGCTTTTGGAATGTCTTTTATAGTATGCTCATAATCACCATTTTTCTGCTTCAGCTACTACCCGTATGTCGTAGGGTAGATAATGCTTTCACGCACTTCGGCTAGGCAACTTCGTATGCGTCAGCAAACTCTGAACGAAGATCGCATGTCACAATCACAAAACATTCCTCACCCAACGACCGAGCGTCGGTCAAGCGGATCAAAATTGATAATCAGTAGCCCGACCCCTCCCTTGTCTAATATTTCTTTGAATACTCACCCGGTATCTCAAAGCACCCCGATCAATGACAATTCTAAGAATGTTCCTCAATTTCCCGTCGTTTGTTCCGGAGCAAGTGCGTTACTGGCGTTCTTGAGCGGAGCCGATACTCGTCGTCATGCTTCACCGATGGTAGAGTTCCTTTTCTAATGTCTTCCTCATGCCTCGCTGCTGCGTTCAAATAAGAGCTAAGCAGATAGTTGAATGAATTTGATACCAAACGGGAATCCATATTCATGAAAAGAAAGTTTGCGATGAATTGGCTAGAGCATATTTTTGGTAACGTATGTATGTCAGAAGACACAAGCTTCGTCAGACCAGTGGTGTCAGTACGAACAGGGTTCAGGTTTAAATGGCATTTACTTGACCAATCCTAAGTTACTAAATGTAGACAGGCGAGATCAAGGCAAATTAGCACATTCCCTACATGTGCTAAGCTATTAATTATTTATTTTTGACACCCTTGATCTGATAAAGCCTCTGTGTCAGAAGCAAAACGTTACAAAATATCTGCTTTAACCGATTCATCGCAAACTTCCTTTTCATGAGCTAATCAGATGTTTTCAAATGTTTTACGATCGTTGTGCCAGAGTTCATAATCTTGGGCTTCATCAAGATGCCACAGTACGGTTGACTCCATCGTGAGGAGCGAAGATAATCTCGGGCCTAAACAAGTATTTAAATGCTAGGAAGTATGAAATTACAGCAAATACTCTAGTACTGCTTATTTTCGGTGGCAACAAATGTAAAAAATTCTTGCGAAGACTTGCAACTTTGCGTATTCTTTTTGACTCGATTATTCAACTCAGGTTATTATAACATTTAAGAATTAACCAACTGATTGAAATCACTTTTTGATTACGTTATCTGATATACACTTAGTCAGCTAACATCACTTGCCGATCTTATAAGTGATATTTTGCTTGATTTGTCCTAGATTGTAACCATCTACCTCATTTCGGCCAATTTGTTGATATTTGCTACAAAGCAACTTCGCTTGCCATTATCTCGAACGGTAGTATTCATTCCATCGGCTGTATGCATGACCTGACGTATTCGAAATATCCAAAGACGATCAGGCAGATTGGTTGCTTACCAAATTGTGCTCCGTGGAGATGATGCGATTGATTGATGATGGTTGTTTTGAGATAAACCAACTCGAGTGTCCGTGTATTATTTCAGTTTTTATTCGTCATCCTAATCCTACTGATGTTTACAACCAACCTCTACGATTACAAACATTCTTTAAATACCCGACATTAGTTAGATACAGAATACATCAAAGGAGTTTATCTGTATGCAAATAAATTGCGCCTTTCATGTTCTCTCTTCTCTCTCCATTAAGACTGCGGCCACTTCTTCGTCCAGCAGTTTTCACTCTCCACACCCACTGACGAAGGGAGACACGTCGTTCCGGCATACCTCCTCTAAATCTTCCTTTCCGAACGTGGCCCCAGACGCTTCTTCTCTGGAAAGCATTCCCAACGAAAATGGACGAAGTGGCTCGTATTCTTGTGATCAAGGCCATGGATTCAACTCAAATCACAGTCGAATCCATCAACCAACTTCCGATTCCAGTGTTCATTTCCAATCAGGAGTCAAAACAGATAGTGGGATAAGTGGTGGCGTTTTGGCATCCTCAGCGGAACAAGGGAGCATAGAATTAGACTCGAATCTGTCCCCAGTTTCTTCCGATCTGAATTCAGTGAGTAATTTTCTCCATATCATTCGCTACCTTCGTGTTGGTAAAATCGGGTTGAGCTCTGGCGCGATTTGGTCCTTGTGGGCCTCTATGAATCGAAAACGTGTTTTGTGATGTTTGAGCTTCAAATTATTAATATTGCTATTTTTAAAACGGTTCTGCACGATCACCAGTGCCGTACAATGCAAACTTTTTTCTGGGATAAGTTTTTTCTACATTTTTGTTCATTTGGACGATCCATTTTTCCTAATCAATGATTTCAAATCTGCTCCGTTCTTTTTTCCTATCTGTCTAGACCTGGGCAACCTGACAGTATCTTGGCCCACGTGCAGTCTCTAACGGTGCGGCACTTTGCCTGTGCCAGGCTTGTGCTTTCACGCATGCATTTGTTCCACCAAGTTTAAGCATTGCTTGATTTGGCCCTGATGGAAATAAACACAACATACCCGTGATTTCACATCACACAGGCTACTGCAATGTATGACGAACTCGTTAAATCGATCGTTCAAACGTAATAACATCTCCTTCATTGTCCAGTTTGTTATGCCATTGGGGTTCAAAACGTGCGCCTTTCAGTTCAAGCTACGTATCACCCCGTGATTGCGCATTTTTTGCAAATTGTGCATCACCCTACTTCCTCTCCATGCCCAAGCGTCAACTGATTACTGACGACCGTCGGGAACGTAGCTGAAATAGGCTGGCACACGTCCAGTGGGTGGTTTATGACCTTTACCTCCTCATGTTAATTTTACCCGAGATAAAAACCGGCAATATAGGCTTGATAAGGAATTTTAAAAAAGACTTTTCGTCAATCGAATGCAATTCACCGTTGCTCCTGTATTCGGAAATAGGCTCAAAACTTTCCCTATACCTAGTATGGTGAAACCTGCGTTATGTTTCTTCATTTTGTGTGAATATGCTTTTTATGGAATGTCAACTAGCATTTTTTCTACATTCCTAGGTCGTTTAACAATATTGCAACTTATTCGTAATGCACTGCTCTTTTATATAAGTATGCTGTTTACTGGCTCAGCCTTCAATTTACCTAATAACTGTACATTAAACGTTCAGATACCTTCAGCTTCCGGGATTTTAGTCTATTGTTTTCTATTACTCACCATGAATTTTTTTTGCATTCCTGTCCTATTTCGCAGGTGATGGAATCCTGTTTCGACAACATTATGGAAGACCAGGAAGGTGATAATTTCGATCTGAACAACATAACTCCTTCGATTCATCTTTCCAGTGCGGTACGTTTCTCAAAGCGGTATCAATGTTTGACCCATCCGATGCCACCTTTCGCTTGCCGTTGATATTATTGTTAATTCTGTTATTGCTGGTCCTCTGTTTTTCCTACTACGACTGCGAAATCATGCAGTGCTTCGCAGGAAACATCGTTCGCTCAAGGTAATAAGCTGCAAAGTGGAATGCGCAGTATTCGTTCTGTATGTCGGTGTAGCTTGGCACTACTTCGGTTCATGCACGTATTTGCAATCGCAAAGTACTTCCGTGCTAAATTGATTCGCCACCGATAATATGGAGGAAGAAAGATGCCTTTTCAAGTTCCTCAAGGAAAACGGTTGCCCGAAGAACTTTATACTGAGATACAAATCGCCAAGATGCTTTTCTACGTCTACCATACATTGAGAATGTTTCAGAAATCGCTGCAAGAGTACTGCGGATACTCGGAACCAACGTTGCACACAGACCTACGCGAACACTCCAAAATCAGCTGTGTAAATTGAAAGATGGCTTAAAAAGAAGACAAAACAAACGTGGTCTACAAAATCCCATGCACGGATTGTGAGATGCATTATGTAGGACAAACTGGAAGGAGACCGGGTACCAGACTCAGCACCAATCAGCGGTGAGGATGCACGATTACAAATCGCTAATATCTATTCACGTTGACCAAGAAGAACATCAATTCAACTGGAGTGGGACCAGAATCATTTCAAGGCAACGCACGCGCAACATCCGGGAATTCATCGAAGTGTGGAACTCCACAACGCGTTCATTAAATCAACACGTTCAATTGGACGACATATATGTGCCAATGAGGAACCGAGCATTAAGCCATGTGACCTTGAGAACAACCAATGACGAGGAAAACAGAACGGTCAACGTATAAAAATCAGAAAACACGATGATTATGAACACTTTGCAAGAAGCTCAGCTGATGATGTCATCAAACTTGATGACGAAACGTCATACTGCTACAATGCCAGTTCAGCGACCACCGTTAATGAGCTACTACCATTACCATTTCTGTTTTCTTTCCCACATCTGTTTAGGCCTGGGCAACATGACAGTATGTTAGCCCACGTGCAGTCTCTAACCGTACGGCATTTCGCTGGATCGGGCTTGTGCTTCGGTCAATGTGCAATATATGGCCGTTCGCATGGTCCTAGGCTTATGGTTTAATGTATATCGTATGAGATTTTGCTTCAACTCTACTGCTTATTATAAATGCAAAACGGTTTAAAATGTTTTTTCCGCATAATCTAAATAAAAGACTATTAAATGTTTGAGCAAAATGAACTTGCTCTATTTTCAAGGGGCTCACAAGGCTTAAATTCAAAACACTGGTCTGATACCCAATGGTATATAGCACCTCGACATCACCCTATTTTTCGCCTATCAACCAGTAAACTTATCTCGTACGTTTTGTGATGTCTGAGTAACTCAAACTTGTTTCTGTTGACTTTATTATCTCGTCATTGCGTTTTTATTTGACCATTTTGAGCAAACCGCAAAACAAGCTGCTCGTTCATGTCATTTTGATGCCTTAAGTTTAATTCGATCGGTGTTATGTCCTCCTCCTCATCATCAAAACTTCGAACGAAACACCGGGGTTCTGTAACGACGGGAATGGTATCGCGGAAAATCATCAATAACGGTGAAGCATGACCAATCTGAGTTTGCTCATCAACGCGTGCACCTACTCACGTCTTGACGGATACGTGGGCCTTTCACGCGTGTTACGACATTTGTCATTTCCACTTATTCCATCTTTATATTCCGCGCCACTATGTAAACTTGGTGTTCAAATGCGGTTGGAAGTGATCGCGTATCGTCCGATTATTGGTTCGTCTATGCTTGAATACCATATGCAATTTTCCGTTACTTTCCGAAAACCACCTCTGCAGTATTAACCCAATTTCGTTGTCACTTCACTGGTATACTACCTTTTAAAGAAGAACACTCGTCCTTTTTATTCATCGTTACTTTGTTCTTTCTACTTATGTGCTTATTCGGTTCTTATTTCCAGGTCGGCGTATCCAACGATTTGCTTGGACCAAATTCGCAGCATGGTGGTTCTGAACAATCGCATCCGGGCATATGCATTGTTTCGAACAACGGTTCCGACAAAAGGACGAAATTGAGCATGACTCATCATAGGCCTATGCTAATAGAACAGTCGAGTATCAAGGCCTCAACCTCGTGCCCGGCTGAGATGGAGGAAGTCCTTCACCCGATTGACGCCAGTCCCGTACAGCTAGGGTCATACGGTAATCGCTTCGGCACTAGCGGTAGCGGGGGTAGCTTGACGGGTACCAGCGGGGGCACGGAGAGTGGTGTGATGGGTACCAGTTGTGTGCCATCACCCTCAACCCTATTCTCTGGCACTGGAATCCCCACGGGACGGGGCACGGATGACCAACGTGCCGCCTGGGTTCGTGACCGAACCAAAAAGGACAGTCATAACAGAAGTAGGTTGCTGTTGTATATCTTTATGCGTGCATTCGTTTTTCGTCACAATTCATCCTCCGTTCTTCACTCCCCTCTGTATTGTTCAACTTCATCTCCATCGCTTTAGATAGATAGATAGATAGATAGATAGATAGATAGATAGATAGATAGATAGATAGATAGATAGATAGATAGATAGATAGATGGACAGTCAGATAGATAGATAGATAGATGGACAGTCAGATAGATAGATAGATAGATAGATAGATGGACAGTCAGATAGATAGATAGATAGATAGATAGATAGATA
>JACCGJ010000822.1:0-14184 GCA_013407085.1 Atriophallophorus winterbourni
CAATGTATTGTGGTGCACACATCCCCATCCCTTACACACCACTACCGGATTCTGTCTGTTTGCCGTCATCAGGTGGAGACAGTAAGATCAGTTTCAGTGAGCCTTGATTTAATAATGTCAGTTGTGGATTTGGAAACCCTTAAATCGCACTGGTTGAGTAAAACATGATTTTTATTGACAAATACAACATCTGACACAGAAGCCGCTTTTGTGTATCATATGTTGAATTAAAGCTGCGATTTCGGTTTGACGTTTAGAATACGAGGCATTTCAATGACAATAAGTAATCACCCATATTGTACGGGCTGTCACTTTGTGGTGATTTGACAATGAATTTCGTGCAAAGCGAAACACCCCGGTGCAACACAAGACAAGGAATCATCGAAGCCTGCCACGATGACTATCGACAACCCGAAGTAATTCGGGTTTCCGAAGAACAGTTCGAGCGACATCATCCTCGGTAACATGAGCGGGGGGACAACATCAACCGCTATCGAACTTATCAAGGTCGGCCAAACGGGTCCTGCGTCATAAGGGATTAACGCGTACCAGTTCTTTTTCTTTTCTTTCTTTTGTGCGACTATCTCCTCCTGGAGGATGAGTCGGCTTCAATGAAGATTCTTGGGAATTTGGGTACAAAGCGGCGTCCCCAGCACCACTCAGCGTTTGTTCGAGTCAGCTTCTCTAGCGTTTGCATAACCAAGTGCAACGTGCAAGGCAGCAGGGAGTTGCCAGAAAGAGGTGGTGAGAACCAACTAACCGTCTACCAGACTCTATTCCACGTTTTCCTCGGGGTTTTCTCCCGAAGCTTTTCCCGCAAGGCAGCGGAGGTTTAAAATCAGGGTTTTCCTTCCCTTCCAGGCTAACGAGCTACATCTGCTTGAAGCAAACTAGTTTTCGGGCGCCAGTCACTCGCCCCTTCTCCTGCTGGTGGAAACAGTTCCGCCGGGCTCGGGGAGCCACACATGCAGACCAGAAGCTGGATTTGGTTGTCAGAGGCTATTTGAGACGCATTTTTATAAACAATGGGAGCTTATCCCCACTGCCACCCCCGGCTATGACAACCTTTGGAACCTTCTTTTGGCACGAAATCGACAGGCAAATCAGATCAAGTTGACAACGAGGATAACAGACACGTTGAGGTACCTGGATTTGCTAATATGTACGTGTGTTTTAACCTCTGTCATGGGCGTACTAAACGAGTTTGACAGAATGGCTTCTTTTGTCTTGTATCATTAAATGGCTTGACCTCAGGGATGAATTGAGTGGCGATCGATAAATGCCTGTGTGAAACATGGCAGAGACTTTAGAAGAAGAAGAAATTGACTTTATTCGTACACACGAATTTTCAGCTGTTACAATAATTTCACCACAAATTTAAAAAATGATAAACATGTCCCGACATCGAGTTACAATTTGTCGACTGAACGATTTTTCTTGTCCGTCTTAATTGATTGACATACGATCCAGTTTACTAGCAAAAGTTTTTGGGTCAAACGTTTCACTGCAAGTCCCTGTATCTCGTACTTCGTTCTAAAGAGCACGTCCAAATTTGACCTCAGTTGATCCGAAAATATTTGATGCATTTTACCCTTGGAGAAATTAATTGTATGCACGGCCGATTTGAAGGCCCCGTATGTCCTCGGACAGAACTCAATAAACCTGACATAATCATTCGCCTCTACAATATGGCACATAGCGAATTTCATTCGAAATCACATGAAGCGTAATTTAAATCGATCGGTTGGACGAAATTAACGAATACGAGATTGTTATTGTAACGAGATTGGTGTTTTCTTTCTCGTTATTCGTTGCACGTAGCGTGAAATATCGATTGTTATAAGACGTGAATCCTTCAGTGTATAATTCGCAAGGACGAGAGCATGTTAGGCTTTCTTATCGACGGCACTATAAATGTATCATTGAATGGAAATTCGGTGTAGAATCTGCTGGCACCAACAACAGAAGCAGAGGGCGATCGATTTGAACCCTACCGATGAGATAAACTACTGAATATCCTTGTATGACATAAGATAGAACACCTGTGCAGCGACGAAAGAGAACGAAAACAGGCGCACCGTGAAGCGAGCCAAATGCTCATAGACCACGGTTATCTAAAAAGTTTTGTAAAACGCCAATTGATGAAGGTAAAATACCCATCCGAAAAATATAATAAAAATTGTCGAGATACAGTTTGTAAAATACACATATGAAGCGATACCAGGCAGCCATACGCGTAACTTATAAGAAAGGGAAAACTATCCGTCCGGTTTTAATGCACCTTAAGGATAAGACACCTTTATATAGCGTTACGAACAGCATCTACAGAATCAACTGTATGGACTGTTCGGGTGTATACATAGGGCAGACTTCCAGAAAAATTCACACTAGAATCGAAGAACACCGAAAGCGTGTCCGGAGACAGCCCCGGGATGCGAGGGAATAGCAATCCCTTATTCGTGATTCCGTCTTGGCGGAGCACGTTTTAGATACGGGCCACAGCGTCGATCTAGACAAGGTGGCAATATTGAGACGCGGTATTAAACCGTATAGCGAACGCCTACATGCGGAGGCGGTCGAAATTGCGAAAGTAAATAGTTTTTATTCACCTTATACCTACTAGTTAATTAGATGTGTTTTTGTTCAAAAATAGCCTTAGCCCTGTTAGTTATGTACTTTTACGTATGTGGGCAGCTGTGTTAACTGACCTTGACCGTGTTCAGATTGATGTGGATACACACTGAGGAAAATGGACCACTGGTCCTGGTCATTCCCAAGAGACGTGACACATTGTAGGCGTACTATAGGCTGTTTAGCGGTAAGGTCAAATAAGTGGTGGCGGGTTGCCTACTACTTAATCATGTTCCCTGTCCTGACTATCACCCTTGGTCTGACGAAGCTTCTGTGTCAGAAGTGAAACGTTACCCAAAAACTACTACTGATTGCACTCAAATTCCCTTGCATTACGGCTTACATTATCAGTGCTGGTGTATTGTTGGTACACATCTGACAACGGGTATGATTAAAATGCTGGACGCAGGTCACGCTGCCAATGTGCAAACGACGCTGATAGGTCGAATACTGCTTTGCACCATCGGAGAGATCGTTCCTGCCGGAACGGACGGTTTAGTCAGTTGAAACGCTGACAACATACAAAATTAATCAAACACTCCAAGAAGATGCCTAGCACAAGACGGCCATGAACTATATCATCCTGACGCAGAGATTGGACCATGACGTGATGCGATAGGTTGCCTTTCGGGAACAAGCAGAGCCAATCATAGCAGGAAGGTCACTGGCTAGGGGTCAAATGAACACGGTTTCAACATCTTTGTGGTTAAGACACCGTATAAAGGCACAAGCCTGATCTAGGCAAAGTGCCGCACAGTCAGAGACTGAACGCGGGCTAAGATACTGTCAGGTTGCCCAGGCCTAGACGGATATCAAGAAAATTGAAATGGTAGTGAGACTCCAGCTCACTACCGGTGGTCAATCAATTTAGCAGTGTTAGCCGTACAGCACAGAAGTACTGCACGATTGCACACCCGTGCTGACCGACACAAGCAGGTTCTAAGTGAATGTCTGACTCATGAAATCTACGAATCTTTCATACTAGAAGCCGATAAAGCATTCGTATTTCAAAAGCATGTTCTTCGCTAGTTATTGAATTACCCTTAAAAGATTGCAGCACTTACATTACTCTATCAGTTTGAAGTTGCATTTCATTTCTGACGTCTAACTGGGCCCGGATAAACTGACATTATCTTCGCCCACTGATGGCACTTCGCCTGGATGAGATAACATCCATAACATAACATAACTACGGTGAATATGTAGCCAATGTAAGCAAGCAGTGTTTACGGAGTTTGAGGGCAGTACAATAAGTCGTTGGTCAGATGGCATATCACCTTGTTGAGAAAACGTAATGATTATGAGCTTTGAAACATACCAAAACGCGCTAAAACCCAGGCAACAAGAAATATACTGACTTGGCGGTACTTGACGCAAACCAATGGTGAAGTTGATTCTCTCATCGTTAATATTGAATTCGATCTTGCCTCCAACAAGCAACAAGGTCACATGTTTAAAAAAGAACCAGAGTGACTTGTTGGCTGGAATATGGCAGAGATATTCTCGATAAACAAGTGTGCAAATGTGCGCAGCTTACAAAGGTGACGATATTAAATTAAATTCAGGTTGGCCATTTGGTGTCCAGTCACTTAATCCCTAGACACTTAATCACCAGACATTTAATCCCCAGAGATTTAACACCCCAGTCACTTAATTTTCAATCAGTTTAAATGAATTTATTTAGCAGGAGAGTTATGCAATTGATTTTAAGAACGTCAATCTTTTCGTAGTTGAGTATCGCTGAATTGCTCGAGATGTCATGCCATGCACCGAAAAATAAGTGAACTAGGGATGAAAGCAGATTATGAGGCAGACGATGATTTACGCCACATGATTATGCCGTTGAATGATGTAGTCGGCACACTTGAGATTTTAGCCGAATCTATGCTTCAAAGTGAGAGGAAGAATGAACGGTTATCTTAGTTTGAACATACATTTGTTCGAGGTCGACGAATTAAAGGTAGAAGAGAAAACTTTCCGCCAGCTATATTTCCACCTGAATCCTGCAATAAGCATGAAGACGCAAATAGTGGTGTTGCCCGAACGAATAAAGCTGCAGAAGACAGGCTGCCATCATGCATTCCCGTCACTCTTTTCTTGCCAACATCCCACCATGTGGACATTTCTTAACGGTTTGCGAAAGGATTGCCGACAGCATACGGTCTCAGTTCTTCAAGCAAGTGCTGGGGTTCATATTAAACAGAAGAAGTGACTGGGGATGAAATGAGTTGGGTGTTAAATGTCTGGGGATCAAATGTCTGGTGATTAAGTGTCGGCGAGTAAATGTCTGACGATTAAATGTCAGTAAACCGGCCATTTATGAGTGCTGAAACATAAGGAATACGGGATGGGGGAAGAGAATACTGGATAGTAAAGCAAGTAGTAAACAAATTGTGCAATCACGTGTGCCCATAAACTTGTAGATGGGATCAAACTGATGATCATGGACCAAGGCACTAGCCAAAAGCTAAGGTTCTTCTGTCTACATACGGTGAGCTGGCAGTATCACAGACTACATACCATCAGGACAATTAGCACGTAACTCTTCCAAAACAAATACAAGCTCCGCAACAGTCTGATGTCGTGGAAACAGCGAGAAAACCCAGCGCGGCGGTTGAAACCACATCACCTGTACTGAAGATAAAGCACCAGTCTAACGGGAAACATAACCAAGCGCCAAGGTGTTCGCACTGGTGGCCAGTCACTTAATCGCCTGCACTTAATCACCAGACATTCAACCTCCAAGTCACTTCATCCCCGGGCAATTAATCTTCAGTTACTTAATCCTCAGGCAAGGTATTTAAGATAAGTTATTTAAATGTGTGCAATGATTCTTGAATATGGTACAAGTAGCAAAGGTCGAAGGACATTAATTTACATGGGAAACGAGTTTTGGTTCGAGAAGCAATCAACTAATGGCAATATTAATTTGAAGTGTAGTAAGTAGTAAGATATGGCGCCGAATGCAGCACCAGATATCATTTTAACTTACTTTGAAAGTGCAGCTATGAATGTATTTCGCTCAAACGTCCCATCCGCAAGAGTGACTGGATGCTATTTTCATCCATGCAACGAAAAATATGTGAACTAGGGATGAAAGCAGATTATGAGGCAGACTATGATTTACGCCTCATGATTAGATGCCTACCAGCGTTGGCGTTTGTGCCGTTGAATGATGTAATCGACGCATTTGAGATTTTAGCCGAATCTATGCCTCAAAGTGAGAGCATGAATGAACTGTAATCTTATTTTGAGCATACCTTTGTTCGAGGTCGACGAGAAAACTTTACACCAGTTAAATTTCCACTTGAAACCTGGGGTTCATATCAAACAGAAGAACAAGTATGCTGAGATATGCGCCAGAACATATTGAGCAATTCAGCGATACTCGACTGCGAAAAGATTGACGTTCTTAAAATCAATCGCATATCTCTCCTGCTAAATAAATTCATTTGAACGTATTCTGCATTCTTCAGAAGTTATCAAACTGGGGATTAAGTGACTGAAGATTAACTGACTGGGGATGAAGTGACTTGTTGATTAAATGTCTGGGGATATGGTGTCAGGGATTAAGTGTCAGTAAACCGTTCCCACTACCGAGGCGAAATAACTGTCCATTGTAAAACAGGTCATATCGGATAATTCGTCACACAAAATACCCAGCTGAAGCATTTTGGCTATACGGCTGATATCTAGTCGTGGTTAGGTTCCATACGGTTGAAATGAGTGATATTAGCCTAGGATCCATCATTACACGTTCCTGCAATCACGGTAGTCCTGGGAGCAGAGAATACACAGCCTGACACTACACCTTGACCGATCGCAATACAATACTACAATTGGTTGCAAATGAAATTTTAATTGGAAGCACCACGAGAGCTGCTCGTATGTAAGCTGGTCAAGAGTACAGACGGCTGTATCCACCACCACCATAGCTGAAACCAAGACAAGAATAATCTGCGAAAAAATCATTTCCGAAACCCACACACCGAAGAAATCGACAAGAGAACCAAAAAGTAGGTGAAAAAATAAAAATCACAAAATTAAGTACCCGTGAGAGAGACAGAGAGTGAAAACCGCTGTACAATATCAAATTGTTCCGTATTTCTCAAGGATCAGTGTCTCTAAACCCTATCATACCCTCTGCATGTGATAGATCGAGGGGGGAGAAAATGTCAAGGAGTAAAAAAAATAAACAAAAAAAACTGAGGACAAGGTAGAGTTGGTTTTTCCTTCTTCTCGGAAGCAGCACCTACTGGATTCCGTTGGTGTAATATTGAAAGCTGTCGTAAAGCCTGGTGGTGACCGAGTTCAATGCGTTCTCCACCATCCGGTCGACCAACAAGCCGAGTTGCTCCTCCGTGCGGGACATGTGAAAGCGTTGACGCAAGCCACTGATTGCGGCGTGGCCACCGGACCGGGAGAAGCATGGAAGTTGCGGGCAAGTGGAACGTGAGATCTCCACAAGCACACAAATCTGAGAAAGAAAGGAAAACAAAGAATGTGGTTTTTAAAACTTGTAGCTCAGGTACCGGATTGTAGTTCATCGGTGTTCTCCGAGATGGTATGGTTGATTGCGGACGTCATCAAACTAGATGACATCATCGGTGAAACTTCTTTCGAAGCAACTGGGCGGTGGGCTGCTGCGTTTCGACCTCATCTACTGTGATTGGCTAGAATCCGTGTATGTCCTCCTTGGCGTGTTCTCATTGGTCCATAGACCCCATCCAATTGAATGTGTTTATTGATTGATTGCGATGTCGAATACCACGACGCTTCGAGGAACGTCGAACGTGACGAGTTCTGGCTTTGGCGATGATTTCTGTTCAATCTCAATGGAATTCATGACCTTCTCGATCCATGTGTGCCGATATTACTGATTTGTGGTCGTGTAGCGAGTTTGTGTTCGTGTACCCTTGTTTCCAACCTTCTTCCAGTCTGTCGGATATAATATTTTTCACAATCGGAACACGGGATTCTGTACACGACATTGTTTTTTTCCTCTTTAGCCTGCGTGTCCTTGACCTTGACTAGTTTGCTTCTCAGAGAATCAAAAGAAGTTTCGCTGATGATATCATCTAGTTTGATGACCAAACGTCCGCAATCAACCATACCAGCTCGGAGAACAACTATGAACTACAACGTGGAGATCGTCAGCAGGAGGTCAATAAAGTAATCAAGAGAGAATCCCCCTTAGCGAGTGGAGTGAACAAAAAGGTGATTAGCTGATTTTGTGGAAGAGAATAGACAATATAGAAATTCAGCTGTTAGAGCCATAAAAATTGGAGTTGCAAGCCGGTCACTGATCGATAAAATCGCGTGTCATACCCAGATCAGGGGTCACAAGATAAACGATATTTGAACGAGTTCAACCATTGGTGTCTCAGGTTAACCTTGAGTGTTCGATATACTGACCAGGTACCAAATACGACGGAATACCAACGTCGAATACTGCATTGGTTTCGCCATGTACTCCGAAAGACAGACTCAGCGCTCATGCATCTTGTCATCGCTCCTAAACGTGATCGTACTTGGCGTCTACAACAAGATGGTCAGGTGAAGTAATGGTTCTGAAGGAGGATGTAGGTACTGCGTAGGATGGGAACGTGACTAGATACCGATTTGCAATGATCTCCCCTCCGGTCGGCAAGTATGACTTAACACATCAACGAAGCCGGTTAACCCATCGAGAGAGGCAAGTAAAAGGCAAAGTAAGTCACTCTCAAAGAGTATGCCCCCGTTTGATTGGAATAAAGTATGGGACCTTCATTAGCCTTCATTGGTTAACCGATCGAAAGCTTGTCATGTACACGAATCATGTTTTCAATAGAACCAAATGCTAGAAAATATGCGGCATCGATCGCACTGAGTTCAGGGTCAATAAAGTCACTGATAACATCGTCGCTGCTGGAAATGACTCTTGCATTTACACAAATTCCAAATACGACGCAGTGAACCAACTCGTTTTGATTCGACCAAAGTAGTAGTGTCAAGTAATTCCAGTGATGGAGCGGAGACAGTGATTGTCCATGTCTCAAACAAGTACGGTAAAACAGCGAGAACTGTAGCCATTTCAATGCTCAGCACTTGAGCTTACGAGACAAGAAACTTTGACACCACAGATGACGCAAGTTATGAAACGCTGTGGAAATGCGAGCTGAATATAGAAGAAAATAGTTGTAGCTGAGGATGTATGTATATGTATGAAAGCACAATCCTGATCCAGGCAAAGTGCCGCACAGTCAGAGACTGCACGTGGGCTAGGATACTGTCAGGTTGCCCAGGCCTAGACAGATATGAGAAACAAAATAGAGATAGAGATGCAAGTGAGACTCCAGTGGATTTCAGCATGCAGCTCACTACCTGCGGCCAATCAATTTAGCACGGTGTTAGCCGCACAGCACAGAAGTACTGTACCATGGCACATCCGTGACAGGTCGTTTACAAAAATAAGGAAAAGTAGTGGACCAAGCCTTGAGGCATTCCACTGAGAATAAGTGATTCCTCCGAGCACACAACTGCAATTCTAACATAGTTAGTGCGATTAGTTAGGAAGCTGTCTAGCCATCAATGTAGTTCACCTGTGACGCCAAACATCCTTAGCTTGTGTAGAAGATATCTATGGTTCACTGAGTCAAAGTCCTTTTAAAATTCAAGGTAGCATACTTCGACTACTCTCCCTTCATCCAAACGGAACTACCGCTGGTATTTTTATTCGGTACGTGTGTGCTTTGCTTGGAATTCCCTACCTTCCGATTTGGTAAGCTCAAACAGTTTATCAATATTCAAATCAAAACTTGACGATTATATGAGAGCTAATCCGAATTTCGCCCCAAACTATTAATAAACTATCATCATCCCATTGATTTTGATTTTATTTATACTTATATATATATACATTTGTACCTATATTTCCACCCTGTGGTTATTGTAAAGTTAATTGCTTTTTCAACCATAAATCTTGAATCTTGAACCGTAATGTCACTTCATCAAAAAAGCTCAGAAGATTGGTTAGACAGGACCTCCATTCCAGAATCCGTGCTGGCTACCAAATGTTTACATATCTGGTGCTGAATGATTTTTTACAAGCACTTGCAAAGAGTTGATATTGTTTGCTTCCTCGAACCAGATGGGGGGAAACGTCTCTTTATTACTAGTAATGCAATCCACATAGGTAAAACGATCTACATTTGACAGTTCCTCATTGTTGAGGCCTGGCACAGTTTCGTGTATGATGTATGAAAACACAAGCATGATCCAGGTAAAGTGTCGCACAGTCAGAGACTGCATGTGGGCTAAGATACTGTCAGGTTGCCCTGGCCTAGACAGATATATGAAGGAAGCAAATTAATAGTAGGTAACTAAATTGTAAGACCAAATGTTTGGTGCTCGGCCAACGGAGAGAGAATCTCACAAGAATCCCAATTGATTTTGCAAGACACCATTACACAACGATAGCGGATTTCGATATCGAGTTGCTTTGATGCCAACTGATCTCGAGACCGGATCTTGGTCTTTTTTAATAAACTCCAACTCACTGAGTAGAATTCACACTGAGGCTGTGAACAAAATGTTTACTTTATTTGCTGGTCAGCTAATGAGGCTCAGAAGTGCGATCGTGCAGTATTTTTGTGCGGTGCGGCTAACATCGTGCTAAATTGACTTGCCACAGGTAGTGAGCCACATGCTGAAACAAGCTGGAGTCTCACTACCATTTCTATTTTCTTTCTATTTCTTTTGTCATATTTGTCTAGGCCTGGACAACTTGACTGCATCTTAACTCACGTGCAGTCTCTGACTGTGCGGCACTTTGCCTGGACCAGGCTTGTGCTTTCATACATTCATACTCAGAAGTCCAGTGACGTGAATCTAAATTAGATTTATGAACAATATTGACAATATATATGGGCTGGCTTGCCGAAATACCTCCACGTGGTGCCAGCTGGGTGGGCTCGGTTCTCCGAGCTCAGCGAAAGGTTCGGCGGTGGTGTCTGAGGGTGTGGTGGGTTTTCGCCTGGCAAGCGTTCTCCCTATAAAAAAGCCACAAAAATCCAATGATGACATCACGACGCGGCGGATGTGACTCGCCGCTCCAAAAGTCACTGCCCCTTGTCCTATCCAAGGACATTGTATGGTGCACAGGCAAAAACTGAAGTCACCAACCTATCAATGGGGTTATCGGGCTCCGAACTGGAAATTCCCAGAAAAGGGCGTATGAACCGCTTCGTCGGTCACCGGCCACCGATAGGCGCGAACCTCTCTCGCTCCACTGCCTTGTGGGTAAAGGCTCGGGGTGGGACCCCCTAAACGAAATCTCCCCTACTTCGGTGTAGGCAACCGGGTAGTATCATGCCTTCGTTCAACGATGCCGATGACAACGCTTTGTACCCCCTTCTCGCTTTGTACATCTCATTGTTTATGTTGAACGGCACCATATCTGTATCAGATTGTGCAAATATAATAAATAATAATATATATACATTCTTGTTATATCGAAACCTTATAACTGTTTTCAATTTCAGCTATCCTACTCTGATTCTAGACGAGTACAGCGCTATATCTCTCAATCGTATCGTTGTACTTGTTTGTTATGATTCTTTATATCCTACAGCACCGGTAGTGAACTGTATGCCGAAACACGCTGGAGTCTCACTACCATTTCCATTTTCTTTTGTCATATCTGTCTTGGCCTGGGCAACCTGACAGTATCTTAGCCCACGTGCAGTCTCTGATTGCGCGGTACTTTGGATGGATCAGGCTTGTGTTTTCATACATACAGCAAGTAAAACACACAGAACATCTCTCCGACAATAACACGGTCAATTTAATCACGGGGTCGTCTCCACAAAGGACTCACCTCGTTCATGTATTTCCGCGCAACAAGTAAACCACGCAGCAGCAGACACTTGAAGTACTCGAACATATCGCTGCCCAGACCACCCATCACCGCTACTTGTTCCATCGTCAGCTTGAACGGGCTCATTTCGAAGCCGAGGTTCTTGCCCGGGGAGGCGGACAGCATGAAACCGTAATCGATATGAATCACGTGTCCTTCGTTATCGATCAAAATGTTGCCATTGTGTCTGCAACGGGATGGGGATGAAGCGTGACGATAAAAAATCGATACAAAGCGGGTGTCGAAATCACGTTGAGAAAAAAACGCGGGTCTAAGGGTAAACAAAGTTATACTTGTATGCCACTGTATATAGGGTTCGTACAACGAACCACGATGTTCAGACACGGAATCACCTGACGACGGCAAACAGCCAGAAACCGGTAGTGGAGTGTAAGGGATGGGGATGATAGCAACACATTACTTTGGTCATACACAAGCGCCTTATGTGCTTGACCAAGAATAGAACATCGTGGTTCGTTGTACGAACCCTATATAACAGTGGCATACAAGTAAAACTTTGTTAACCACTGTTTCAAAGCTCACTGAACCTAATCTTATTGTCTCCACCTGCCGACGGCAAACAGCCAGAAACCGGTAGTGGAGTGTAAGGGATGGGGATGCGAGCAACACTTTACTTTGATCTAAGGGTGGTTGATCTGATTTTAAGCGCGAGCATTCTACATAAAACAGGCCGAATCGTGAGCAGTTCTACTCGCAAGATTACTGTCGAGTGAAAATGTGCAATGAATAAAGCCGCTAGTGGGAAGTCTGTGGTCTAATCACGCTATTTGCAAACAAACCCACTGCTATAAGATTCGTTTCATTATACATAATTATCGATCAGCACACAACTCAGAATCGATTTTTAAACATCTTGTCGAGCTCATTCAAACACAATGAACACAACGATACTTCACCAGCGAAGCTGACAACGTTGCCATGGCAACTACAAAAGAACCTTCGACCCGGGTCAATAGACACGTGACCTTGGATGAACAGCTGATTAAGTTGAACAATTGGTAGCCGAAAGACAGTCAGATGGTCATGAAAAAAGAAAGTTTGTAATGAATCGGTGAGCGTAGTTTATTGGTAACGTTTCGCTTCTGACACAGAAGCTTCGTCAGACCCAGGGTGTCAGTATGAACAGAGATCAAGCTTAAATTGCATTCACGCTGACCAATCCTAAGCTGGTTAACAACTGCACAGTCCATGGTGGGTTCTGCGCTCGTTAAGAAGGACAAGCGGGTTCAATATCAACTGACGCACCACCACTAATACGTGCCGTATAATAGTCAGATGGTCATGATTACGAGCGGGGAATACTGGAGTTCACGGAGAAATCGACATGCAGAGGCTCAGCCCATAGACCTCGCAGTAATTGAACGATTCGGTTGGTTCGAAAGGCGAATTGGGGAACGCATTTTCTCTCGTGATAAGATGACAATGATATCGATCGAGTAAACTGCAAGGGATCGAGTAGAAAGCCAAACATAATCAAAGAAAATAATGTGTTGCTCACAGCCTCAACAATCACACTTCTGAACCGGCTTCTGGCTGATGGCTTTCATCAGGTATAGGCAGTAAAATGGGGTTCCGGACATGAGTTCGAAAAAACACTTTTCTTCTTCAGATTAATCACACTGATACTTTTCACTTTTTCAAAAAAATATAGTTCAATGTCAATCTCCATCTATCACTCAGTCTAAACGAATTGTCATCCAGCAAATCCCTATTATACGGATGAGCTTTCGTCCAATTAACCATGAGATAATGCCGAAAAGAACCCGTTAGTATATACATGCGAGGACACATTTAAGAGAGAAACTCGTTTGATTGATATCGAAATTTAATGGATGTTTCGTGTTATCGATTCCCATTATTTTCGATACCTTCAGGAACCAATCGTGGGTCGTGTTGAAGCATGCTAACGAACTCTCGTTGTTTTCGCTACCTATATTCCAAGTGCTGACAACCTGTTTGTTTGTAATTACACGGTTGATCTGTTATTATTTGAATACAACCAGATGTTGTTGTTGGCATATTTCGGTCGATGTCGACCATGGATGTACATCTCAATCGCATGAATGTTCATGTTCTACAGCTTTTCGAATGACTAAACAGTCCGATTCGGGAGGAACAATCTCTCCCGCAGCGGTGGCAACGATAGTCAGAACTCGGTTGTATTGCATCAGTTGCATGCCGGCGGCGTGATCTGCGTTGAGCAGCCAAGAGCTGTATCCGCTCCTCGCCAGCTTGCAGACGACGCTTTACACAATGCCTCCAATGTGAGCGATCAAGAGCAAGTTCCTCCCAACTCACGGGGTCAATGTCAAGAGCTTTCATATCTCTTTTGCAAACATCTTTGTACCGCAAGTGCGGTCTGCCCAGTGGTCGACTTCCGAATTACAACTCACCATAGAGTAGATCTTTCGGAATACGACCATTTTCCATTCTATAGACATGACCAAGCCACCGGAGGTTGAACCCTGGACTTCTGCTCAAACGTTTTGTTTCAGCTTGTTTCAAATTTCTTCATTCTTATGTTAAGAACAATACACAGATTGATAGATCACACCGAATGTCTACACACCTCACACTCTTCATGATATCCCCACCGGGAAAGCCAGAGAATGCATATTTTCGTGACAACCCCATAC
>JACCGJ010000823.1:0-15305 GCA_013407085.1 Atriophallophorus winterbourni
CTGGCCAATCAATTTAGCACGGTGTTAGCTGCAGTATCTTCGCCCACGTTCAGTCTCTGACTCTGCGGCACTTTGCCTGGATCAGGCTTGTGCTCTTATACCATACCATCAGCAGGGCATATTCTCCGCTTCGGGTGGGATTCGAACCCCCAACCATCACCATTGTAGTCCCAAGGCTTACGACCTGGGTAGCCGTGCACCGTTTGACCGATCGCAATTAAGCCTTTATGAATCTTTCTCCAGACCGGTACATTTGAGTAGCTTTGTTTCCCTGACTAGTCCAGAAGGAGCCAGCAACATCTGTTGTGGTCAACCAACCGAACAGATCTCCGAGTCGGGTCTTCCCATCGGATACAGCGTAAGCCAACCGATTAGATCTGATGGGCATTGTTTTTTAAGCGATTTTTGATGAATATGTTGTTTATGTTTGTGACTACTCATCAGTGTCAAACTCATCGAAGCTTTCTTTTTTATTAAATACAATTTTAAACTAGTCCAACAGAGTTTGTACTTTCAATAATTTTTTAGAATAGATTTTCGTTATCTGCAATTTCTTCATTTGCGTGTGCATGTTTGAAGCATGGTAGCCGTATTTCGTTCTATTCTAATAATCTATAAAACATTGTTTCAGTGAAAGCTATCTGCTTTACTCAAAATGAACTCTTACGGGCCCATATTGGTTTATGACAGTAAGTTGACATGCACACTTTGCTTGATTCGCAATCAAAGAAACTTATCGGAACATCCCATTTGTCGATGGCCGAGATCCAAGAGCGTTTATTGCCAAGCTTTTGCTTCTCATGCGTTCTCGCGGCATCGATGACGCAGACAAATTCCTCAGGCAATTGGTTTGTCATCCGTCTCCGTTTTTGTTATTTATTTTTGCTCACAGCTTTTTATCCCCAGGTATTCTCGCTCAATTGATCCTTGTTAATCGACCCACAGAAACTTAACGTGTGTTTTGCCGCAATTTCATATCGAGAATTTCGGCCCATTACGTCTACTCGGTACCGGGGGTTTCGGAAGCGTATTCCAGGTTTGTCTTCAAGCCCCATGATGATTGGCATGTCTTTATCAAGGCGGAGCATAAGTTAGATGGCCGACAGTATGCAATCAAAATCGTTCAAGGAATTAGATCCACGAAAGATTTGGTATGTGCTATCGTATTGTGCGTTTATTGTCGTGTGATATGTATGTCCAAATTTGCGTTCATCACCATGGCCCATGTGCAAGCAAACAACTGTACGATAGTTTGCTTAGAGTCTACTTCGGTGTAGGCAACCGGGTAGTATCATGGCTACGTTCAACGATGCCGATGACAACACTTTGTACCCCCTTCTCGCTTTGTACATCTCATTGTTTATGTTAAACGGCACTATATCTGTATCAGATTGTGCAAATATAATAATAATAATATTACTTGAATTGTGTTTCCATGCATAAATTTATGAGTCGCACGTTTGAGAAAGTCATATTTACAAACACATTCATTTACTATTCAGACGGATGTGCAATCGTGCTGTATTTCTGTGCTGTGCTTCTAACATCGTGCTAAATTGATTGGCCACCGGTAGTGAGCTGTATGCTGAAACACGCTGGAGTCTCACTACCATTTCCTGTTTTATTTCTATTTCTTTTGTCATATCTGTCTAGGCCTGGGCAACCTGACAGTATCTCAGCCCACGTGCAGTCTCCGACTGTGCGGCACTTTGCCTGGATGAGGCTTGTGCTTTCATACCATACCATATACTATTCAGACTCACAACTTCATATTTATTATTTTCTTTCGATTTGTGGTTGAAAAAACCAAGCTTTTGGCGAATCCACATGTTGTTTGCTATCATCACCTACATTTCAACTTTATATAATGCCTCGACTGTCATGCTCCTGTCTAATACTAAACTTATTTTATTGGCAATCCTGCTTATCTGTATCAGATGGCTGGTGAGAGTTAACTTTATTTTTCAGTGTTCGCTGAAAATGGTGGTAAGGAAATATTCTCATGGATTTTTCGGTTGCTTGCGATTACAATCCACCACAAAAGCTAGAATAAAGCTCCACTGACAGATAGCCAGAAACCACCCGTCAACAGCTGCTTGCCACTATGCACTATTTCGATGCTCAATAAACCTAATCTTACTGGTTCTTTCTGACGACGGCAAACAGCCAGAAACCGATTGTTCCAAAGGTTGTCATAGCCGGGGGTGGCAGTGGGGATAAGCTCCCGCTGTTTATAAAATGCTCCCATATGGCGCGCGTCTCAAACAGCCTCTGACAACCAAGTCCAGCTTCTGGCCTGAACGAGTGGCTCCCCGAACTCGGCGGAACTGCTTCTACCCACAAGAGAAGGGGCGAGGGCGAGTGACTGGCGACTGAAAACCAGTTTGCCTCAGGCAGATGGAGCTCGTTAGCCTGGAAAGGCATTTCATCTAAGCGAAGTAAAAGCCTGATTTTCAACCTCCACTGCCTTGCGGGATACCCGATCGCGGGAAAGGCTTTGGGAGAAACCCTTGAGGAAAAATCTGAAACAGAGTCTGGTAGACACATCACCTCTTTCTGGCAACTACCCTGCTGTTTTACAGGCCGCACTTGGTTGTTCAAAGGATATAGAAGCTGACTCGAGTGGTGCTGGGGACGCCGCTTTGTACCCAAATTCCCAAGACCCTTCATTGAATCCGACTCATCCTCCATGGGGAGATAGACGCACAAACTAAAGTAAAGTAAGCCTTCACAATAACCGCCGGAGAGATAGCTCTCAGACTATACACACTTATATTTGCACTTCTCAGCTTTTATTGTCAGCTTCTGGAAGGTAAAGTGTTTTCACATTTTAAATGTCGGACCGCCTTCGTTTTATTTTTCCATGTTACATCTCTTTAATCTGTTTACTGTGACGTACTGCCGACGATCGAGTTGGGAAAATGTTGCTCTTGCTTTGGAGATACTGTAAAGCGTCCACTTCAAGCCGAGAAAAACAGCTATCGCTCTCGACTGCCGGGCGTAGGTTATACGGACAGCGTGCAAAACCTCTGATCGACCTAGTACTGACTGTGGGATAAATCGGTCTATTTACCCACTCTGGAGCGTGAAACCAGCATGCGCTAGTATACCCATCCATGGTCGACATCTACCAAAGACGGTCAACAGTGCGACGTGCTGTCCTTGCACAATACTACTCAAGGGGACTACTGATTATCTTAATTACCGGTTAAGAGTTTGAGTTTATCCATTCTCCGCCAACAAACCTGTCCTCATCGGTTTGGGCTCTAGCGGAATGTGGACGCGGACAGCTAATTTTGGCAAATTTATGGATTGGTTATCAGTAAGCTGCTTCAGCACAACACCATTGACCATACCCAAACCGATTTGGTTATCAAGATCAGTTACAATTTTCATTGTGTCATTTAACGTGATGTGTTGCTCACATCCCCCGAAATTACACTCTACTACCGGTTTCTGACTGTTTGCCGTCATCAGGTGGAGACAGTAAGTTTAGGTTCAGTGAGCCTTGAAACAGTGGATAAATGGTAAACAAGGTTATACTTGAATGCCACTTTTGCATAGGGTTCCTACAACGAACCACGATGTTCAAACACAGAATCACATAGTGATTCGTGGTCAAGCACTGATGACCAAAGTGATGTGTTGCTCACATCCCCCGTTGTACGAACAACAACAACAGTGGCGTTCAATTATAACCTTGTTTACGTGCTGTTTAGTTTGATTTGTGTCCGAATGGCTGCAAATCTTTTAGCCCGCATTCGTTTCTTGCTTGCAATCCCAACTCCCAAACCGCTCACGTTTTCGTTTCAGGAGCTGGCCAGATCCGAGGTATCTCTGATGGCACGCCTAGATCATCCGAACATCATTCAATACATTACTTCATGGATTGAATATGGCTTCACGTATATGCGTTCCAGGGTAAGCGTTTTACGGTGGCGGGCCAGCTTATCGGTGCATTTTGTTCAATGTGACATCTTATCATGAAACACATCACAATATCGATTGGCACCATTTCACCATGGTCCTGAACTTGCCAGTCACACTTGGTTGTGCAAAGGCTAGAGAAGCTGACTCGAAAAAACGCTGAGTGGTGCTGTGGACGCCGCTAAATTCTCAAGAGTCTTCAAAAAAGTCGACTCATCCTCCAGGAGGAGATAGTCGCACAAAAGAAAAGAAAGACTGCACGATTGAACATTCCTTAAGGTACTAGGAATTTGGATTAAGGATGTTCCCTACACAAGAGACACTGCAGCCACTAGCTCCTTGTGTTTGTAATGAATTAGCTCCAACTCGACAGCCTCACACCTTCGTCCATTAAGAGCAGTTTCGTCCACGCCTGGCGCGCTATGTTGAAACATTCTCACGCGACCGCCTTTCATGCTGTTTGTTTTTTTCAATTTTGGCTGCACAGTGCGTTTGTCGTTGACTGTTTTCTGTGTTTTTCCACCCATGTTAATGGTTTGATTATCCACCAGGGAGAAGAGAATGCCAGTTCTTCCACGTCGGCTTCATCGTGAGTGCTCATTTTCATGATTTTTATTTGTTTTTTTGTTCGATCATTATGCTTTTCGTTGTGCAGTCATTACGGTTGTATTCAACGCGGTTACTTACATTTCACGTTTGCGAAGTTTGTTTGATGAGCAAGGTACGAACTTGTAAGCCACTGTTATCAATTACATAAAGAATCAATAATCGCATGCATCACACGATCGGTTTCATGCTGTTTGCACTCATAAAGTTGCTTAGAAACAGTGCAGGAATGGTCGACAAGAAGTGATCTTGTAAGGAATATGGTTCCCCCATCGGTCTTAAACATTTCCCAATATATTACTGTTGGATATGGTGTGGTATGAAAGCACAAGCAAAGTGATGCACAGTCAGAGACTGCACATGCGCTAAAATACTGTCAGGTTGCCCAAGCCTAGACAGATGAAGAAGAAAAAGAACGGGAAATGGTAGTGAGTCTCCAGCCTGTTTCAACATACAGCTCACTACCTCTTGCCGATCAATTTAGCACGGTGTTACCCACACAGCACAAAGTACTGCACGATTGTACATCCGTGCAAGATAAGGTTGGTCCGATCAACCTGTTCAATTACACGTGTAGAAGGGGTTCACTCATTGGCTTGAAAAAAGCTCATTTGCATGCAAATCCATCACACACACACGACCGGTTTCGTGCGGTTTACACTCATCAGATACGGATCATAGAATCAGGATGTGCATACATTGAAACAGTGGAGCTTTGGTAAACAAGATATGTGCTTGCAACCCCCTATGGGATAAGACCGATACGTGCCCACACATGCAGATGAGTTTAACTCGTGACCTTGGACAAACAAAATCCACATTTGAATCCACGCACACTACAAGACCGTTTTCCTTTGGTTTTTACTCATCAGGTAGGTTTCCGACTTCGACCCCCTCACGCATGTGTGATCAGCAGTGTTGTCGATTCGTTTAATGCGAGATTATAAGTATGCTAACATGCAAGTACACCGCACCGTCGATGCAGCGTTACCAGGTGTAAAACACCTGGGACGTGCGCATGTCTACGATTACTGTTTACTGATTATGCAGCTATTCTTGTTGCTTTAAAATTTAATGTATTATGGTGCTCTCTTCATAATCAGGATTCAAGGATTTATGGTTAAAAAATGTTATTACTTTAAAACACCACAGGATGACGGTATGAATGAAAATGTGAAAAATATAATAGTATAAAAGGAATAAAGAGAATCAAATGTAAGGCTCATGATGTGTCAGTCCAATTTCGCTTCAAACAGCGCCATCAAGGAGAGTCCACCACATGCTGGGTTAGGGAATTCCAAAGAAATGTAGCACATATGGCGAAAAAATGGCGCCAACAATCAATACGGGAACTTGGGACGTAAAGGGACAGTGTTACACCGTATGTTTAATTGCCATAGGCCTATAAAAAATAAACGTTTGGAATGGCGGTAATTGATAGCCAGCGAATCTATAGAAAAGCAAGCGCAAACTAAAATGCATGCACCTCGAATGGAACATGCATTCTATCCATTTCGTAACCGAACAATGCGACTTAATCACCACAGTTTCCTTGCGGTTTTCGATGACATGCATCATAACAAGCTTTCCGCGTCACTCGACTTGACAATATACATTTAAACTCCATCATTGTCATTCTTTGCACTTCGCCTCCGTTCTCTCTCCATACCGCTAAAAGTTATTCAACTTTTGTTTATTGCATCATTCCACACCTCCTTTACGCTTCCCCTGTAATTTTTCCTGGCCTTTTGGAAAAGTATTTTATGATGATCAGAAGAAGTATTAAGCTCATCTCAAGATTGAGCTGTGTTCCCGCTGATGTCATTGTTGATCGTCACTTTCGTGAATGCAACAGGTGCATCGCAACTATTTCTTCTGATTGTTCACATCCGCTGAACAAAAGCCTTGCTTCTTGTGAATCTTTTTCCTCCACCCGAAGTTACTATGTTATTCCCTACTCGAGAACTAACAAATTTAGAAACTCTTTTGTTCCATACTTGGCTCGATATCATATTTGTAATTTGTAGAGAAATTAATGTATTGCTGAAAGTTCGTGTACACGAATAAAGTCATTCTCTTCTTCTTCTTGTTCTATCCGCGCTTAATACTGTTTGTGGGATCACTAACTTCTCTGATTTTACAAATACAGGTGTTTGTAATCATGTACTCCTATTCCAATCCACGTGTTCGCTGCTAAACGAAAATTTCAACACGCATCGATGCACGCTTCTTTCCTCATGTTGTCTTTATATCCCACAGTAACTCAGAATTCCCAGCCATCGTCTCGTCTGGCGATTGTTCAAGTGCCTCTCCGGATATTCTGGAAGAACCACTGGAAGTGTCTTCACCGGAATGTCCCAGTCACGAACCCCAGTCTGTCCGCTCTCAAGATATGATGAACTCGCACACTTCCGGACGAGAACTCGTCATAAAATATACTACCAAGGCAAGTACTTTTCGTGGTTCATCATACTTGTACTTGTGTGCGACTATCTCCTCCTGGAGAATGAGTTGGCTTCACTGAAGATTCTAGGGAATTTGGGTACAAAGCGGCGTCCCCAGCACCACTCATCATCCTGCCGTTTATGCCGAAACTTTTGAGCCTTCGGTGCAATCGAAACCGAAGTTATTCGGCTCACATATCTCGTTTCGATGTGCCCCTTTTGATTTATTCACTCCGTTCACTGTTTTTGATGTGTTTTTCGTGAGTAATTAATCAAATTAACGTTAGTTGTTCTCACCTAGCTCTTGACGTGATTGAGTGGCTTTTCCAATTAAGTCGGCTCTACTTTTATCAGCATGAGCAGGTTGGTGGAGCATGATAACCAAAACCAGTGGAAAGTTTTTATCCCATCGTTTGTGCAGTCGAGGAAAGTTCTTCAAGACGAAACGTTGAGCGCATAGTTCCATGATTGCTGGTTGATAGATCCCGTGCATTTACATCTGGCATAACCTTGTGACTGGCGGATTATACTTGCTGGTGTGATCCAGAGTATTTAATTGATGATGGTATGCATTTATGGCATCACAAGTCTAAATCCATGCAATGTGCCAAGTGGTTTAAGATACTGTCTGGTTGCCTAGGTCGGCTGTTAGTCTCCTTCGTTCGATGTCGAATATAGATGTACATCGCAAGCGCAACATGGTTTCACGCGACTAAACGTCCGATTCGCGAGGAACAATATCTCTCTCAGCGCTCATAGCGATAGGCAGTACTCGGGCGTTCAACCGCAGTTTCACGCTGATTGCGTAATCTACGTTCAGCAGCCTAGGTCTGTATCTGCTCCTCCCCAGCTTGCAGATGACGCTTTACACAGTGCCTTTGGTATGGTATCAAAGCACAAGTCTGATCCAGCCCAAGTGCCGCACAGTCAGAGACTGCACGTGGGCTAAGATACTGTCAGGTGTCCCAGGCCTAGATTGATTTGTGGAATAAAAAAGAACAAAACATGGTAGTGATACTCCAGCCTGTTTTACCATGCAGCTCACTATCTCTGGCCAACCCATTTAGCACGATGTTATCCGCACAGCACCAAGTATTGCAAGATTGCACATTCGTACACTGTGCCTTCAAACTGAGCGGTTAAAAGCAAGAGTATTCCTATCTCATCTCCTCTTACACAAGTGCGGTCTGCTAAAAACTTTTACTTCTTTATTGCAACTCACCATAGAGTAGATCTTTTGGAATACGACAGCTTATTAATCGATTGGAATATCATGCTCCCTGTCCTGACTATCACCCTTGGTCTGACGAAACTTCTGTGTCAGAAATGAAACGTTACCCAAAAACTACTCTAACCGATTGCACTCAAATTCATTTGCACGATAGTTTATCATTCTTTAGACGTTGCCAAGCCAACGTAGGTGGTGTTGTCTTAGTAGGGTGAATATGCTCTGTAGACCAGCTTCGGAAAGCACTTTAGCATTCGTTGGTTTGTCCATTCACGATATATTTAAGATACGATGGATGCATCGTAAACAGAAAGCATTTCGGAAACACTTCTAAATTCATCACTTTGTCTTCCACGATTTTTTTCTAAATACGCCTGGATATATGGATAAAAACGTATAAACAAAAATCACAAAATTGCATGCAGTGAAACTACAAAATAAGCTGCTTTTGCATATTCCGCTTGCCTGCTTTTCCTTCTTCATATTGCTTGGCACTTTGTCTGGCTCCAGACTTGTGCTTCATGATGATAATGATGATGAACAGAGAAAATGACAGTGTGACTGCAGCGTGTTTCCGCATACAGCCAAGTGACGCTGGAAAATCAATTGAGCGTCGTGATACTTGCCCAGGGATGATGTGGGTCCCTTCTTACCTGAATTGTTGTCGGTCGATGTGATGATATAAACGAATCCCAGTCGTTTTTAAAAAGATAATGATCGGTGAGTCACGTATGTAAATAAGGTAAAGCAGAAGAGGACGAGGATGGAACACATAAACGGAGAACACACTTTCAAGGTTAACTGAACATAATCCTTCTGTTGATACAGTCCGTGCTAACTCGGCTGTGTAGTGCGCGTGTTTGGGTGATATCAGCTTCCCGAATGGTTGCCTCATTCTCAACCACGTTCGGTCAGCATATCAATGTTTAATTATCAGCCACTTGTTTATTTTATTTCACTTGACTTTTCATTTAGTACTCGTTTCAAACCTGCATCGTCATTCGAAAAGATGTGACCTTTGGATTGTTTTGAAATATGGACTAACTGCTATACAAGCTCGGCGAACACTCAGTAACGAATATGCAAATATTTTCACAGAATCTTTGTCGTGCAGCTAGATCACCTTCCGTTCGTGTCCAGAAGCTGAATGCTTTCTGTGTACGAAGCATCCACCGTCTGTTGAACATATCGTGGATGGACAAAGCAACGAATGCTGAACTGCTTTCCAAAGCTGGGCTACAGAGCATGTTCACCCTACTAAGACAGCGCCGCCTACTCTGACTGGGTCATGTTTACAGAATGCGTGAATATGCAATCGTGCGGTACTTCTGTGCTGTATGGCTAACATCGTGCTAAATTGATTGACCACAGGTAGTGAGCAGCATGCTGAAACAGGCTGAAGTCTTACTACCAATTCCTGTTCAATATTGCTTCCTCATATCTGTCTAGGCCTGGTCAACCTGACAGTATCCTAGCCCACGTGCAGTCTCTGACTGTACTGCACTTTGCCTAGATCAAGCGTGTGCTTTCATTCATTCATTCATTCACAGAATGGAAAATGGTCGTATTCCAATAGATCTACTCCATGGTGTTTGAAATCAGTAAGTCGACCTTTAAGCAGATCGCACTTGCGGTAAACAGAAGATTGCAAATGAGATGGGAAAGATCTGGGTATTGATTTACTCTTGGCATCTCACTATGAAGGCGCTGTGCAAGGCGTCGTATCTGAGCCGGGGGGAGAGCAGATATATCTTGACTGCTGAACGAATCGGACTGTTTAGTCATTCTAAAAGCTGCGGAGAATGAGCTCATCGTGCGATGTACATCCATGGTCGATATCGACCGAAGGAGGCCAACAATAAACAATAGCGATATTCAAAGTTCAACTGTCACACAGCTTTACAATATCGTTGAAAGCTATTTGCCGATAGCTACCACGGAACTGGCGCTACCAACGTCTCTCTTTTACTTGTCAGGATTCCTGTCTCAACACCCAACACTACCCGGAACCGGTGTTGTTTATCCAACTGGAGCTATGTCAGTACAATTTAGCGCAGTGGCTCGAACACAGGAACCAACACGTGGTTGGGGCGAACGTCTCGCAGCGCGAAGATTCCTCGAACTTCATGGAGCGCCTTGTGCCCCATGCTCCTGCTCGCTGGATTGCGGACCAACTGGCACTCGGTGTGGCTTATTTGCATGAGAATCAAATGATGCATCGAGATCTCAAGGTTAGTACAGTTCACCATTTCATTCTATTTGGCAACTACTTGATTTAAAAAATCCTCATTTGCATCACTTACTTTTACTTTTATGCGACTATCTCCTCCTGGAGGATAAGTCGGCTTTTTTGAAGAGTATTGGAATTTGGGTACAAAGCGGCGTACCCAGCACCACTCGGCGTTTGTTGGAGTATTATTATTATTATTATTATTATTATTATTACACAAGTATACCATGAAGAGGGTACATGATGAAAGAAAAATGTAGGTTCCATGGTTCTTGTTGAAGGCGACATACTACCCGGTTGCCAAGGCCAAAGTAGGGGGTTGGCTTAGGGGACCCCACCCGGAGCCTTTGACTCAAAAGTCTACCCGCAAGGCAGCGGTTTTTTTCCTTCACGATAGCCGGTGACCATTTTGAGGGTTCTTGCGCCTATCTTGAAGTGCCTCGGCGATTGTTCGAGTACGCCTCTCTAGCCTTTGCACGACCAGGTGCAACCTGCAAGGCAGCAAGGATTTTTCCTCAGGGTTCACTCCCGAAGCTTTTCCCGCAATCGGGTATGCCGCAAGGCAGCGGAGGTTTGGAATAAGGGTTTTCCTTCCCTTAGATGGACTGCCCTCCCAGGCTGACGTGCTCCATCTACCGGAGCAAACTGGTTTTGAGGCGCCAGTCATCCGCCTTCGCCCCTTCTCCTGTCAGTAGAAGCACTTCCGCCACGTGCAGGCCAGGAGCTGGGCTTTGGTTGTCAGAGGCTGTTTGAGACGCACGCCATATGGGAGCATTTTATAGACAGTGGGAGCTTATCCCCACTGCCACCCCGGGGCTATGACAACCTTTTCATCACACCCAATCTACGACCGGTTTCGTGTCCTCTAAAGTTATCAGGTAGGGACAGTGAATTAATGGTAAACAAGCAGCTCTTATAAGTCACTTGTTAAGGATGTCTAGGTGTGTGGGGGCACTTTCGATTGACCAGGTAGGTCGTGCCAACCTAATCTCGCATGGGCTTATATCTGACTCAAAACCTGTAACACATTGATCTGGACCTTTCTCAATCAAACCCATTTACTTCCTACATCTCATCATCACATTTTCACCCGATTATTATTAGCCAGAGAACGTGTTGCTTTCCGGTCCGGCTCTGCAAAACTTGTTCGACGCGCCGTGCGATTGCAAACCGACGCAGGCTACGTTCCCAGTCCCCGGGAGCGAATGCTATCACCAGTTGAGTGTGAAAATTTGTGACTTTGGCCTCGCGAGATTTCTTCGCGGGGGTGCTGCCACCATAAGTAGACCATCGTTCTCAGAAACGCCAACGAAATGTAAGTTTCCCTGTTTTCTATTATTATTATTATTATTATTATTATCTTTCAAGGGCCTGGACAACCTGACAGTATCTTAGCCCATGTGCAATCTCTGACTCTTTCGGCACTTTGCCTGGATCAGACTTGTGCTTTCATACATACATAAATACATTGAAGTTGTTTCGCTAGCGCATGGAGTGGTCCGGAAAACTGCCAAATGTTGATATAAATGATTTGATTCTCGAGCATGTTGAGCAGTTCAAATACCTAGGAAATATGGTGGGTGCTGGGGGTCGGATAGTGAAGGAAATCACGTTCAGAATAGCTAAGGCCAGATTGGAATTCACTGAACTTATGTGCCTCTGGAAGAGACGTGATTTGAGTTTGAAAGGAAGGATATATTTCACCTCGGTAAGGACAGTGAATGTTGGACAGTTCGCGAAGAAGATGTTGGGAGGCTTGAGGTCTTCGACGAACGATGTCTGCGAAGGATGGCAACACCACGTTTGCAACTCTGAGGTCAGACGCCGCGTATTAGGAAGCAACGGCACTAGTCTTCAGACAGCCATTAACCGACGTCGTCTCCGCTGGTCGGGGCACGTTGTGCGCATGAAACCCGAATGCTTACCACTGCCGAGCGCTCTAAGCGTCAGCTGGTACAGACTGGAAAAAAGTGGCTGGTGGTCAGCCACTAACTTGGAAGATTGTCTTGAATAGGCTCACTACTGGTTTAGCCAAGGCTGAACTGGCGCGCTTGCCTAGATGGGGTGTAAGAGAAGGAGAGTGTTTGGCTCGACACATTGGCAACGATGGCAATAAACCAAAATCAATGGAAACAGCTCATCATCTCTATTGATCCCTGGCATTTTTATCAGTGGAAAAAATGGTGTTGCGCAAGTAATTAACCTCCGTTTCACATTAAAAGTTGAGTCCAGTTTTTCGCTTCATGGAAACTTGCTAAACGTAATCTCCCTTCCACATCTCCTCAGGTACCTCCCGTGATGGTCTTCGTTCGACATCACCCCATTGCGTGTAGGTTTTGAGTCATTTCCACTCGTTTGCACCTTTTCCCGTTTCGCTAATTATCATTCCCCACTTCAAGACTTGAAGCCCCATCTTCGAGTGGTGTACAAGGCCGCTCCGCAAACTCAACGATTCCCCCTGCATGTCCTGAAATGTTTTTGTTGACGGCTGATTTGGGGAGTGCACTGTATGCCGCTCCTGAGGTTTCTAGTCAGATCTCCACACCCGTTGTTCACGGACGTGTGCAGTATGATTACAAGGTGAGTGAGATTTACTTTCGATGTTTTGTCGTTTTACGTGTGTTTTCGTAATTGCTTTTGGGTGTGATACTACCCGGCTGAAGTAGGGCGGTTGACTGAGGGGGCTTTATCCCTAAAAAGCCTAAACCACAAGGCAGTGGGTTGAGACTGAGTTTGTCTGACATCTAGCCATCGACATTCCTAGTTGTTGTTGGCCTCCTTCGGTCGATGTCGACCATAGATGTACATCAAAATCGCATGAATTTTCATGTTCTACAGCTTTTTGAATGACTAAACAATCTGATTCGGGGGAGGGAATCTCTCCCACAGCGCTGGCAACGATAATCAGAACTCGGTTGTATGGCGTCAGTTACACACCCGCGGCGTGCTCTGCGTTCAGTAGCCAAAAGCTGTATCTGCTCCTCCCCCGCTTGCAGACGACGCTTTACACAATGTCTCCAATGTGAGCGGTCAAGAGAAAGTTCCTCCCAACTCGCCGAGTCAATGCCAAGAGCTTTCATATCACTTTTGCAAACGTCTTTGTACCGCAAGTACGGTCTGCCCAATGGTCGACTTCCTAATTGCAACTCACGATATGTTCAAGATACGACGGATGCTTCGTAGATGGAAAGCATTCAGCTTCCGTTCGTGTCTTGCGTGGTTGTCCAGGTTTCACTGCCGTACAGTAAAGCATTTAGTACACACGATACGATCATCTTTGACATTCCTAGTATGGTATAGTGTGAAAGGACAAGCCTGATCCATGTAAAGTGCCGCACAGTCAGAGACTGTCCGTGGGCTAAGATGCTGTCGGGTTGCCCAGGCCTAGACAGATATAAGGGGGAAATAAAAATAGAAATAGAATGGGGATAAGCTGATTGGCTTGAAATAAAAATCCCTATCTGAACGCATTTTCATCACACACACACCCAGACTTGTTTCGTATGTATCAGGATTCACATGCGAAGAAACACTGGGGAAATGGTAAACAAACTTCAAACTTTGATGGTTGGCACGACCAACCTGCTAGTTCACTTGTACACGCAATATTCATCTGTATTGGGCCAACCCGAAAGGCATCAACAAAATATCCCTACTTGCATACATTTCCATGGCAAATTGTTTTCTGGTTGCTCGCACACATCATCATAGACAGCATTACACGGCGATAGCATGTACCGAATGCTTAACTGCCATACAACCATGAAAAAGTGAAATCTTAAAAGATGGGGCAAGGGTGGGATTTAACTATCTACGGATTTCCTAGAGGAGTAAGCACACACGAACTGGGAAGAGGTGCCTACACCTCGAATGGAACATGCATTCAAACAAGATTCGTGAACGAGTAAATCTCGGGGTGGCCACATGGCATAGGCAGTTAAAAACCAAAGTTGGCGCAGCGCGTCTTCCAGGCTGGTGTCCCCGCGATCAGATATCGCAATGGCTAGTTGCGCTTCAGGATATGTGTTTGCTTAACCTTGCATGTTGTCAAGTGGAGTGACGAGAAACGCTTGTTATGATGCATGACAGTGAAAGCCGCAAGGAAGCTGCCATGCTGATGTTGCTCACACACCACCATATACAATCCACCAGCTTCTTCCCAACTCTTTTCGATAAACCGATAAACAAACTTTGATTTTGAAAGCACCCTTAGCTTATTTCTATTTCGAGTCCCGACTAATCCACGTATTTTTTCGTGACCCACCTTTTCAGGCGGATGTGTTCAGCATGGGTGTCATTTTCCTCCAGTTATTTCACCCGTTTCGCACCATTCACGAATTCATCCACTGCTTGGATCCACTCGAGAACGGAGAGAAGATTGCCCTCCCCACGTGGTTTCGTCTCTCGTGGCCAGAAGAAGTGAGATCCCCCTACGCGTGTTTGTACTTGTTCACAACACTTGATTGAATGGTGTCCGGTCACCTAATCTCCGACACCTAATCCCTAGACACTTAATCACAAGACATTTAACCCCTAAGTCAATTAATCTTCAGTCACTTAATCCACACGGATGTGCAATCATGCAGTACTTCTATTGTGTGCGGCTAACATCGTGCTAAATTGATTGGCCACCGGTCGTAAGCTGCATGTGAGTACACACTGGAGTCTCACTATCATTTCTATTTCCTTTCTATTTCTTTTGTCATATCTGCTTAGGCCTGGGCAACCTGACAGTATCTCAGCCCACGTGCAGTCTCTGACTGTGCGGCACTTTGCCTGGATCAGGCTTGCGCTTTCACTTCAATCCCCAGTTTTAATAACTTCTGAAGAATGAAGAATACGTTCAAATTAATTTATTTAGCAGGAGAGA
>JACCGJ010000823.1:16305-27698 GCA_013407085.1 Atriophallophorus winterbourni
TGTTCAGCATGGACGTTATTTTCCTCCAGTTATTTCACCCGTTTCGCACGATTCACGAATTCATCCACTGCTTGGATCCACTCGAGAACGGAGAGAAGATTGCGCTTCCCACGTGGTTTCGTCTCTCGTGGCCAGAAGAAGTGAGATCCCCCTACGCGTGTTTGTACTTGTTCACAACACTTGCTTGTATGGTGCCCGGTCACTTAATCCCTAGACACTTAATCACAAGACATTTAACCCCCAAGTCAATTATTCTTCAGTCACTTAATCCACACGGATGTGCAATCGTGCAACACTTCTGTGCTGTGCGGCTAACATCGTGCTAAATTGATTGGCCACCGGTCGTGAGCTGCATGTGAGTACACACTGGAGTCTCACTATCATTTCTATTTCTTTTGTCATATCTGCTTAGGCCTGGGCAACCTGACAGTATCTCAGCCCACGTGCAGTCTCTGACTGTGCGGCACTTTGCCTGGATCAGGCTTGTGCTTTCATACCATACTATTGATAACTTCTGAAGAATGCAGGATACGTTCAAACGAATTTATTTAGCAGGAGAGATATGCAATTGATTTTAAGAACGTCAATCTTTCCGTAGTTAAGCATCGCTGAATTACTCGAGATGTCATGCCATGCCATGTCATGAACTAGGGATGAAAGCAGATGATGATTTACGCCTCATGATTGTGCCGTTGAATGATGTAGTCGGCATATTTGAGATTTTAGTCGAATCTATGCCTCAAAGTGAAAGGATGAATAAACGGTTATCTTATGTTGAACATACCTTTGTTCGAGGTCGACGAATTAGAAGTAGAAGAGAAAACTTTGCACCAGCTATATTTCAAACTAAAACCTGGAATACGTATGAAGACGCAATTCAGCGATACTCAACTACGGAAAGATTGACGTTCTTAAAATCAATTGCATATCTCTCCTGCTAAATTAATTCATTTGAAGGTATTCTACATTGTTCAAAAGTTATCAATCTGGGATCAAGTGACTTGGGGGTTAAATTTCGGGTGAGTAAGTGTCTGACGATAAAGTGCGACACAGTCGCCTACTGTGCATGTGCTGAGATCGTATCAGGCGCATAACTCAGCATACTTTTACTTTACTTTTGTGCGACTATCTCCTCCTAGAGGATGAGTCGGCTTCAACGAAGGTTCTTGGGGATTTGGGTACAAAGCGGCGTCCCCAGCACCACTCGGCGTTTGTTCGAGTCAGCTTCTCTAGCCTTTGCACAACCAAGTGCGACCTGCAAGGCAGCAGGGAGTTGCCAGAAAGAGGTGGTCTACCAGACTCTGTTCCAGGTTTTTCCTCAGGGTTTTCTCCCGAAGCCTTTCTCGCGATCGGGTATCCCGCAAGGCAGCGGAGGTTTAAAATCAGGGTTTTCCTTTCCTTAGATGAAATGCCCGCCCAGGCTAACGAGCTCCATCTGCCCGAAGCAAACTGGTTTTCAGGCGCCAGTCACTCGCCTTCGCCCATTCTCCTGTTGGTAGAAGCAGTTCCGCCGGGCTCGGGGAGCCACTCGTGCAGGCTAGAAGCTGGACTTCTGTTTGATATGAAACCCAGCACTTGCTTGATGAACAGAGGCCGTATGCTGTCGGCAATCCTTTCGCAAACCGTTAAGAATGTCCACATGGTGGGGTCTTGGCAAGAAAAGAGTGATTGTAATGCATGATGCCAGGCTTCTACAGTATTATTCGTTCGGGCAACACCACTATTTGCGTTTTCATACTTATTCCAGGATTCAAGTGGAAATATAGCTGCTGCAAAGTTTCATCTTCTACCTCTAATTCGTCGACCTCGAACAAAGGTCTGTTCAAAATAAGATAACAGTTCATTCATCCTCTCACTTTTGGCTAAAATCTCAAATGTGTCGTACGATATCATCGTTAGATGTATGTAATCTCGCCCTACACGTGTGCGTGTGACAAACTTACTAAATCTCCGATTAATGTTGCCATTATTTGATTGTTTCTCGAACCCAAACTCGTTTCCCATGTAAATTAATGTCCTTCGACCTTTGCTACTTGTACCATATTCAAATTTAAATAACTTCTTATCTTAAATACCTTCCCTGGGAAGTGTCATGTGGCTGCGTAATCGTCCGTAGTTTCCGTGACGTTTTACGTCCCACAAAACACCAAAACTTGGGTACACGAGTCTTTCAAAGCAGCACATGGTACTGCGAGTGATCGTGTCTTATACAGTAAAAACACAAACATCATTTCGTGATCAACTTTGTGAATAGTTCGATGGGCTTGGCACGGATGAGTAGTCGCAAATATAAACAACTTATTCTCCAAAACCTCGTTTAAACAACAATGCCCATCAGATCTAATCAGTGTTAGCTTACACTGTATCCGATGGGAAGACCTGACACGGAGATCCTTTCGGTTGGTCCTTCTGAACTGGTCGGGCAAACAAAGCTGCTCAAATGTGCCAGTCTGGAGAACAGTTCATAAACGCTTATTTGCGATCGGTCAAACGGTTGACGGTAGCCCAGTCGTTAAGGCATGGGACTACAATGCTGATGGTCGGGGGTTCGAGTCCCACCCGAGGCGGAGGATATGCACTGCTGATGAGCTCAAATAAGAGCGAAACTCGAGTCCGGTGCTTCCATTATGGACCGTCGTGATCAATATTGAGTAGTTCGATGGGCTTGGCACGGATGACTAGTCGCAAATATAAGTTATTTTGTATATTAGCATTTGTAATTAGTCGTCTGTATGCATGTACGGAATCTCGTCGAGATCGGATTTGGGGACAGGGCCGCCTCTGCGTGATCGACTAACGGTTTCCCAACTCTGAGCGGGCATGTGCGCGAGATATGAAGTTAGTCACGCTCCAGCGTGTTTTTTTTCAATTTTCTATCAGTGGCAATCAATTTGATACCATTTCAACTATATATCACTTAAATTAACCTTTGAACAGGTTGTATAATCAAAACAAAATATAGCATTTGTGCTCGCATACCCCGCAATTACATTCCACAAACGGGCTATTGCTGTTTACTGTCACTAGACACTAAGATTAGGTTCAATGAGCCTTAAAACAGTGGATAAGTGGTAAACAAAGTTATACTTAAATGCCACTGTTGCACAGGGTTCGTACAACGAACCACGATGATCAAACACAGAATCACAAAGTGATTCTTGGTCAAGCACTCAAGGCGCTTATGGATGACCAAAGTGATGTGTTGCTCACATCCCCCGAAATTACACTCCACTACCGGTTTCTGGCTGTTTGCCGTCATCAGGTGGAGACAGTAAGATTAGGTTCAGTGAGCCTTGAAACAAGGTTATACTTAGATGACCGATCTACACAGTGGATCTAAATCAACCCATGAAAAGACCCGTTTCGGAGTGCTGGCATCCCTGCATTTACACACCACAACCGATTTCAGGCTGTTTACCGGCATCTCGTGTCGACGCAAAGAGTTGCTTCATAGAGCCTTGAAACAGTGGAAAAGTAGTAAACGAAGTTGATCCTGTAACATCACGGAGTCTTTATAATCAGTCAACGGGGATGCTTACTGTGCTTCGATGACGTATTTCGACGTCTGGTTGTTCATTGTTACCTTTTCAGAGCCAACTGGTCGATCGAATGCTCGATATCCGACCAGAGAACCGACCCAACGCCCGCGACGTGGTCTCCTTCCTTGGCGCCAATTCTGAAGTAAGTCAGTGTCAGGAACACATATGCAAGTGTACACAAATTGTAGCTTTCTGACTCCACACACACGTCTTGTACATTTTGGATTTTCTTCTTATTTGGGTGAGGTTGGTTATGCATGGATTTTACCGTGTGCTATTCGTCAGCGATCGATGAACACAGAGATCAAACCAACGTCATCAGCAATGAGCTGCACATTAGAACCGGATGCTCTGCCTTCATTCTCATTCATATGCGTCTTAAGGCGCATCCGCCTAGGATTTTACCGTGAATCAGGTACATTAGAACTCAGCGATCGATGAACACAGAGATCAAACCAACGACATCAGCAGTGAGGTGCACACAATCTCACTATGATATTATGCGCCCTATGACGCATCCACCTAGGATTCCTCGAACCAATTATTATCCGGATGCAGTGGAGAGCGCACACCTTGCAGAGAAAGCCAATCTCTGGATCAAACTCTGTTGCTCGACCGGTTTCAGGTGGCGAAGAAAAGTTGGTTGCGTCCCTGTTACTCCTTAACAGCAATCATCATGGAGCCAGACAAACTGCATCATCATCAAAGACAGCATTACACCGGTAGCACGTACCGAATGCTTAACTGCCATACAACCATGAAAAAGTAAAATCCTAAAAGATGGGGAAGTGTGGGACTTAAATAGCTACGGATTCTATAGAAGATTAAGCACAAACAAACTAGGAAGAGGTGCCTACACCTCGAATGGAACATGCAATCAAACGTTTCGATAACGAGTAGAGCGCGTGAAAAAATAGAAAGCAGGCAAGCGGAATACGCAAAAGCAGCTTGTTTTTCTAGTTTCACTGCATGTGATTTTGTGTTTTTCATATAAAATTATACCGGATAAAAAAATTATGACACAAAATAAAATACACCACCGCCTCTGACTTAAGTTTGCACCCATATCTCGTACGGTTTCCAGCCAACTATTAGGTGGAGCTTTTGGACCCCACCCAGGCAATCATATATTAGCCTAGATGTCGTCGTGTTTTTTTATCATAAACGTTGCCATAGTAAACGCAAATCTTGACTGCGATGTACCTTTGTTCTAAAATTGAATTATTTCATTCACAGGTTTGCAATATGCCTAACAACGGGAATTCTCCGGACGCAAAAGAACCGTACCCCGAGTCATCACTGCATTCCGCGTCTGAGATGCTGCATCTTGCCCAGTCGAATCCTCACACGCACCGGTTGTTGGATTTGCTTCTTTGGCGTAACAGGGAATTAGAACGTCAAGTGGCAGAATTACGTGAACGTCTTTCCACGCTCGAATGACTCCCCGTGTTGTTGTATATTGTATCTGATTTATTTATTTATTTTTCACTCGAAATAGTTTGTTTTGATGGATACGTCAACGTCGGGATGACTAATCCGGCATGATGAGTGTATGAAATCAGACTAAGCGAAAGGCCACAACCTTGAACTCCATGTCAAGTTGTTCGAAGCTAGTTACATATCTGTCTAAGCCTAGGCAACTTGACAGTATCTTAGCCCACGTACAGTGTGTGGCACTTTGCCTGGATCAGGCTTGTGCTTTCATACCAGATGCATGGAATAGCGTGATGCCGGCGTTATGTGAGGTCTCACTGTATGGTATGAAAGCACAAGCCTGATCCAGGCAAAGTGCCGCACAGTCACAGACTGGACGTGGGCTAAGATGCTGTCAGATTACCCAGGCCTAGACAGACATGAGGAAGCAATACGAACAGAAAATGGTAGTGAGACTCCAGCCCCTTTTCAGCATGCAGCTCGCTACCTCTTGCCAATCAATTTAGCACGGTGTTAGTCGCACAGCACAGAAGTACTGCACGATTGCACATCCGCACTGTGACCAGGTGTTGCGGAAGCATCTGACCAATCAATGCATATAAAGTAACAGGGTTCACAGCTCCTGGGCATCTACATCATATACCACCATCAACGGCCAGGCATTCAGTTGATGCAGTCGCACTTTTAAGAAAATTTGTGGAAACAGATAACATTGCCAAACCTTGTGTATGAATTGAATTTCGCATGCATAGTTGTAACAGGGTAACGAGTCCTGAGTGTACCCACACGACCGCGGTCAAACAGACTGACAATCCGATAAAGTTGAATACTCGCTCTACAGTTTCTATCGCGGGACGACGTGATAATGGTCGGCACTTCTAGGTTTAGCAACGTCTAGGTCTGGGCAACCTGACAGTAATATTGCCCACGTGCAGTCTCGGAGTATGCGGCACGTTGCCTGGATCAGGCTTGAGCTTTCATACATTATTAACAGATGTGTCGTTGAGCGTAATCTCTGGGTAGTCAGACCCGCAGAGGAAGCTGCAAATTACGAGATTTCATATCCGACAGGTCATCGTAGTTTACTGCATATTTACAGCTTTGTACGAAAGCACTCATCTCCTTACTGATTGCTCACGAGCGATTAAGTAGCCGCGTGAAGCTCTCAGCCATCATATCATCAACAGCAATCGTTACCGGCCATGACGAGTGTCTGAAGGAATCAATTAATGGCCAATACTTTCCGAAATTCGATGCAATTTCCCCTTAATGTTGGTGACGATCCTCAAGAGCAGAATATATAGCAGTCGACATTCTAAGTGGAAGAACCAAATAAGCAGACACCTGTTGCTTGTTTGTGTAATCTAGTCTCCGGTGACCAGCGATCTCCAGCCTGGATTACTGTTGCTGGACTAGGTCATAAATCCCGATCAACTACTCAGCTGCGTGCATCCATCGTTGGTTCGAGTTTCCTATACCCGTTTAGGTTAAACGTCCCCTTGAAATTTCAGTTGAGCAGTAAAAGTCGGGACCCCAAGATAGAACACAGTTCATTACTTAGGAAATTAAGTAGAAATTGATTCGCCGTTCAGTGACATGTCGTTTAACAAGTAACCAAAATTTTCTGTTGCAACGACTTGCGGTCTTAGTTCGCAGCACTAACTTAAAGCGAAATGCTCCTGAAACTGTTAGTTGCAGCATCTGTTAATCTACATGAATTGCAATAATCGACCAATACGGCACCCCTAGTAACTATTAACAGATTAAATTTTGTAATAGAAACTATCCGGAGCATTTTTCAGTCAAAATTCGGTCGTATACCAAAAAAAGCAATATTGAAAGAAAGTTCCTTGGATAGACTAATGTAATTTTCATCGAAACCGGTGTCCGTAATATAGGCGCTTGTTTAGTGTAATGACTAACAGCCATCCCTACAACGGGATATGTAGGATCGACTTTGGAACACTGAGTCCCTGGTAGAGACAACCGAAGTGCGCCAGCTATTGGTTAACGACTGCCTTGTGAATTGCTCAAGGGGGGGTTCTCCTAAAGCGTATTCGAAATACCTCAATAGCAACTGGGTTGCCGGACCGGATATTTCCTTTCTCTATTTGGTCTCCAAAACTCGCTGACGAGATTCATCTACCCTTCACCTTTTCTCCATTATCGCCGTCATCATGGACAGTAAAAAATGGTGAATGATTGAACGAATGAAAGCACGAGCCTGATACAGACAACGTGCCGCGCAGTCACAGACTACACGTGGGTTAAGATACCGTCAGGTTGCCCATGCCTAGACAGATATCACGCAATGTAGAATAGAAATGGTAGTGGGACTCCAATACTCGTAAACATATTTAAAAGCATAATTATGAATAATACCCGATTGGAATATGTTTGAGATTGACCCATTGCACTCAACTTTCTTTGCATTATGAATAATACCGTTCATAGTACCGCAAATTTATACCACAAGCACTATACTTACGCCAACGTCGGACGAAAGCTATTCAAAACGTAGATGAAAGTTTCACATCTAATCTGCAGCTTTACGTACTCGCCTCATAATCCTTGATAAGCAGATTGGTTTGGTATGTACTTATGATGCATGAAATCACAAAGGTGGTTCCGGGAAACTGCTGCATGTTTATTGTATGCATGTGGGCTAAAATACTGTCAGGTTAAAGATGTTTGGAAAGAACGCGTGGTTCAATATCAATGAATACTCAACATCATTAAAGAAAAGTAAACGAGTCAGTGGTATCATGTCTGTAGACTTCTGCAATCACCATGATAAAATAGGTCATACAATACTGATTACAAAGGTTACGCGATAAGGATCCATTGAAAACATTCTCGTTCAATTTCTAACTGATTAGGGATAGCGCGTCCAAATGAACGAAACTGGTATCAATGGAGCATCAATGGTAGCTCAAGCATGAAATACGATGTAATCAGAAAAGCTTAAAAATCGACAATTACAGCAGATTCATTAGATAAAAGAGCTGTTACTCCAATCTCGCCTGCTATACGCAAAGCTGTTGGCCTCCATCGGTCGATGTCGACCATGGATGTACACCACAATCGAATGAATTTTCATGTTTTACAGCTTTTTGAATGACTAAACAGTAATATTCATGAGGAACAATCTCTCCCGCAGCGCTTGCAACGGCGGCGTCCCCAGCACCACTCGGCGTCTGTTCGAGTCAGCTTCTCTAGCCTTTGCACAACCAAGTACGACCTGCAAGGCAGCAGAGAGTTGCCAGAAACAGGTGGTGGGCACCAACTAACCGTCTACCAGACTCTGTTCCAGGTTTTTCCTCAGGGTTTTCTCCCGAACCCATTCCCGCGACCGGGTATCCCGCAAGGCAACGGAGGTTTAAAATCAGGGTTTTCCTTCCCTTAGATGAAATGCCCTCCCAGGCTAACGAGCTCCATCTGCCAGAAGTAAACTGGTTTTCAGGCACCAGTCACTCGCCCTCGCCACTTCTGCTGTTGGTAGAAGCAGTTCCGCCGGGCTCGGGGTGCCAAAAGCTGGACTTAGTTGTCAGAGGCTATTTGAGACGCGCTCCATATGGGAGCATTTTATAGACAGTGGGAGATTATCCCCAATGCCACCCCCGGCTATGACAACCTTTGGAACAACTTGCGGACGACGCTTTACACAATGCCTCCGAAGTGAGCGGTCAAGAGCAAGTTCTTCCCAGCTTGCGGGGTCAATGCCAAGAGCTTTCATATCTCTTGTGCAAACGTCTTTGTACCGCAAGTGCGGTCTGCCCAATGGTCGACTTCCTAATTGCAACTCACCATAGAGTAGATCTTTCGGAATACGACCATTTTCATTCTATAAACATGTCCAGGCCCCCGCAGGCGGCGTTGACGTAATAGGGTGAACATGCTCTGTAGACCAGCTTTCGAAAGCACTTCAGCGTTAGTCACTCTGTCCATACATGGTATGTTCAAGATACGACGGATGCTTCGTAGATGGAAAGCATTCAGCTTCCGTTCGTGTCTTGCGTGGGTAGTCCAGGTTTCACTGCCGTACAGTAAAGCATTCAGTACGCACGCGCTGTACACCATCATCTTCGTCTTTACAGTCAGCTTGCGGTTACCCCAAACAAGAGTTCAATCGGGACAAAATGACAGCTGCTCTGCCAACCCGCTTATCAATCTCCGTGTCTAGCGAGAGGTTATCCGCAATGGTTGAACCAATATATGTGAAATGATGTACTGGTTCGAGCTGACAGTTTTTAACAGTGGTGATTGGAGGCGATACAGTCCCTTGACCAAGGACTTTGGTCTTGCTCATGCTGATTGTTAGACCAGTCTTTGCATGCCGACGAAAAACAGTCCAGTAGCGACTGTATGTTCTCTTGGGAGTGAGCAATAAAAACTACATTGTCAGCAAACAACAAGTCACGGATTATCACATTCCGTACTTTGGTTTGTGCCTTCAACCGGTTCAGGTTGAAAAGCTTATCATCACTTCGCGTGTGCATGTAAATGCCTTGTCCTTGTCCTAAAAGCGTGCTTCGGAAGCAGAGCAAAGAAAATGACGAACAGAGTGCGAGCAAGAACACACCCTTGTTTGACGCCGCGGCGAATCTCAAAGGCTTTTGAACTGCAACCGTTAAAATGGACTGAGCCTTTCATGCCTGAGTGGAACGAAATAACGAGTTTGAGCAGCCTATGAGATCAAGTATTTTGAAAAGAACCTACCTGCTGACGTATTCAAATACCTTTGTTAAATCAATAAAAACAACGTATAATGGCATAAACTGTTTCCGACACTTTTCTTGAAGTTGTCTCAGGGAGAACTATGAAAAATTAGATAGATTCAAACGATGCAGATGATATTAGAACCGATCTCAATTGGCTCGCCAGCTGGTCTAAAGCAACTGCTGCATATGAACGTTAGCGCCTCATGGGTGTTAAAGACCTGGAGTTCCACTTGACGCAATAGACTAGACTAGACTAAATTAAGTGTCAAATCTAGCACTGACACTCATTTAATTGGATGGTACCACCAGCGTGTATCTCGAAATCCTGCATCAGGTGTAAGTATACATGTTCAAGAAAGAAACATTATCTTTGCTTCGCTCTAACTGCTTCATTGAAATTCATTGTTGTATTCGCGCTTCAAATTACCATTAATTTCGCGGATCGATCAGCATACAAGTTAACTTGTGTATGCTATCTAAACTTTGAATATGGGCTGAAACTATTCAACGTTCTTTACACTCAAACAGATACACAAAAAGGAAACGTGACGCTGGCGCTTTCACAAGGAGTAAAGTACCGTCGATTACTTAATTTAACTGCTACATACGCAGTAATAAAGCATAGCGATTGCAAATACATGATAAGTATGGTGTGCTAGAAACCCTACGAACAATAAAAAAACTAAAACCAGAGCATGACTACACCTAAACAAAGCGACAAAACAAATTCGCCATCAAACAATTACCCTTATATTTTGGCCAAATTTACATTAAAATTGAATCATTTGACCCTTTTTCTTTTTATCACCGCCAAGTTCAAAGTGCTTGCAGCGTTTAATCGCAAGTTGTTTCTTGTATTTGCATTGAGAGCATTCTAATCTTAAAACGATCTTTTTGGTAGTCTTTGCTTTCTTCCGGAAAATAGGTTTTGTTTGCCCACCATAACCTAAAATTTCGAATATTTAAAAAGATCTTACCCGATTGTTTTCGGTCGTAGCGTCTTTTTCCTTGTGCGTGAAGGGATGCTTTACCAGCTTTATATTGTGTGACTTTATGTAGGGTATGCTTTTTACACTTTGAACTTGCGCAAAACGTACGGCGCGACTTCGGAACGTTGACCATCGTGTTAAATTTGAAATAACCGCCCGCAAAAATAGCCTGTTAAAATGACGTCGCAGATGATATAATAAGAAATGAATTTCTTATTTATCGATTGATCTCTCACTTGAAGATTTGATTTTTTACAAAATCTGCTTCGTAGTGCAGCAAACAAAAATCTACATGAGGGTTTTTCGTCAATCTTATTATAATTATACATTCTGCAATCAGTTTCAAGTTCAGTATCAGTATCAGTATCATTTCAGTTGTGCACAGGACGATATGTTGCAGAGTCGCCAATCGAGCGTCCCAGATTTCTTCGGTGGTATGCCAAAAAGGCGCCCACCACTTCAAACAAAATAGGTTCGCAGATTTCTTCTGGTAGGATGGTTACCTGGAATGTAGAGCAAAACCTCCCCTCACCAAAGGTGAGGAGACATTAATGCATTTCAAAGACCAGGTAAATACAATATCATTACTCAATTAGGGGCAAAATGCAGGAAATAATGAGCTCCATACGGCATGAAGTCTATTCTTGAAACACATTACAGAGTTGGAGTTCACGACATCTTCAGGTAGGCAGTTCCAGTAGCTTACTACT
>JACCGJ010000824.1:0-12486 GCA_013407085.1 Atriophallophorus winterbourni
CTTTGATGTATTGGCTGTGCGATAGGAAAACTGGAAAAACGTTTGTCTGAACATATAACCTAGTTGAATGCACCAACATTGCTTGTGAAATGTGAATAGTTTGATACTAACCAACACAAGTCACCGAGCGAAAGCTGACGTTGCGTTTTCTGCGGGTTGCATGGTTCTACAAAATGTCCGATTAAAACTTAGCTGGGGTAATTTGAGGACTACTAAAGCAACAAACATCAAAATATATCCAAACACAACTTATTCTTTCTGGAACGATAACATTGTGCTCTCTTATTATGACGGTCGATTTATATTGTTTTAATCGCATAGGAACATTAACGATATTGAAACAACATAAATAATATTTCCAAGTTTAGCATGTATATTAATTAATTAAACCTTTCGTTTTCGATTTAAATTCTCACACTGATTTCCGAATTATTCCACGAAATCTTTTTTTATTTAATTAGAAACAGCGAACCGCAACAAATTTCTTCTTCCTGTGTAATTGATTGTGACATCGTGCTGATCAATTTGAGAAAATTCGCTAAAATATTTACATTTTACTTCGAACTTTTTTTCTTAAGATAAATACTAAATTTAGTATGAACATTTCCGAAAAATTCAAATTGAAATTAGCGCGCTTTTGTTCTCATCAAAGTGATATGAACAATTTAAACAAAATCCTCACTTTCTGTTCATTGTAAAATAAATTATTGGATTGTACACTGAATTGCTCATCGCCAACCAATAGCATGCGATGAAAACTTTAATCACGTGCGGTGAGCTCAGTAGATTGGGATGCAGCCGCAACATGATGAAGAACAATTGATAAGGAAGCCAACAAAACGCGAAAATCGACATCACCACACACATCATCTTGACTGCCTGTGAGAAAACAAGGGATAGATGTGTAAAGACCGTGGTTACACGAAAGATTTAATTGTGTGAATGCATGACCTACTCTGCGTTTGGATCGAATATTCTCCACTTGGGCTCGTGTTACTTCGCCAATCTCGTGATAGAACCATAGACGAATGGAAATGGGTACGTAGGTGCATGATAACACGATGAGAGGGACCAAATACATCGAAATAGACAACGCGTAATCATAGCTGAAACGCCAAGAAGACATCAACGTGTTCCAATGGGGATAATTCATAGTCCAAGAATCAAGATTCAATAATTTATGGTATAAAAAGCTCCTAGCTGTACAACACCACAGGATATTCGGATAAGGACAATAAATATAAATACCAAATAAATTGATGCATAAAGAACATTGACAGTATTGTAGTTAGAAAAAATGTCATGTATTGTCGCGGTATGATGAAAAATATTCGTTTGGATAAAGATTATGTTATATAAACGGGATATATGGTGGAATAACTACGCATAAATATATCCAGTTGGTTCCTGAAAATCATTTCACCCAATAATTGTACAACATCTGGCGGTATGGAGTTCCATGAGAAACGAACATGCATCGAATGGAAGAACCCACGGCAGTTCCGGTGGGATTGTGGAATATCAAATGCCAGTGGGTGAGTACGTGTGACATGGCCTGACCGGAGGCGAAATAGATGCATCAGAGAGTGCATCTTTGAGTTCGTTATTTTATAAGTTAGGATTAGATCCAATCGAACACGACTGCGATGCTGTGTATCCAAATTAAGATGCACAAGTCGATTCTCATGTGGTAGGTTACGGAGACAGCCAACCATTTTAGTTGCTCTGTGGTGAATCCTCTCGAGCAGCTTGATGTCCTTTTGTAGCCAAGGTGCCCAAGCTTGTACTGAGTAATTCATCACTCGGTTAATATACGTTTTTATGAGCATGGGGAATGATTCATGGGAAAAATGTCCGAAAATATATTGTTAATCAAATTGCGTTTTAGAAAGGAAAGACCGTAAGATTGCGCAAGAAATTAAACGCAGCTTTTGTATTCCAACACGTCCATGTTTCTCATACAATGCATCTCATTATTACTTAGTACTTGTTAGTTAAATACACTTTTTGACCAGGTCATACATGCGGTAGTAAGACGTTTGCTGAAGAGTTTTGAAACGTTGAACGTTCACTTCAGGGGCACAATGGGAAGCGCTTCATTCAAATTTAGAAAAAGCAGGTTTTGTTTAAATCAGTAAAATATAGATCACGTTGACAGAGTAAAAATCTGGTGTCCATTGACTAGACACCTTTTATGATTTTGCATTTCATGGGGAGATTACAAATTAGAATGTTCAGTTATATGAAAGATTGTGGGATGTAAATCCTTGGTCGATATCAACCAAAAACGTCAAAAATAGCGTTTGGATAATTCTCCTTCAAAATCATACTCGGTAGAAATTTGCCGACAAATTACTTAATAGCAAAACCTTGAAATAAGAAGAGAATCATAGTTATACTTTAATGACACAAGCTGTAGACAAAGGTCTCACCATACACGCTTGTTATATTGATATGTCAAAAGGATTCGATCGTGTCAACCACAGTCTGTTACTACAAAAGATGGAGCTATGTGAAATCAAGGGTACATTACTAGCCTGGTTTGAGGATTATCTCCGCGACCGTGTCATTCGAGTAAGGGTTGATGGTGCTTTGTCACGACCTATTGCAGTAAAGAGTGTGGTGCCGCAGGGATCGGTGCTTGGACCAATTCTTTTCCTGATCTATGTCAACGACTTACCTAAACTTGTTCGATGCAAAATATTGTTATTTGCGGATGACATCAAGCTGTGGACACAAGTACGTACAACTGAGGATTGCAGAGAGCCTCAGCTGGACCACGGTGCCTTACAAGACTCGTCAGTTAGAAATGAAATACCTTTCAATGTCATAAAATGCATGGTATTGACTGTTGGAAGACATTTCGAGTTCTCTTACACCCTTGGTTCCCATATTCTTGAAAGCACTGACAAGGAGAAGGACTTGGGTGTGTGGGTAAGCAGCACTTTGAAACCGTCACATAACGCCACAGCTATATATGAATAGACGTCACGAGTACTGCTTCTGCTAAAACGCGTGTTCGGGAGTTTCACGAAGTAAACTCTTCATCGAATAATTTATACGAACTTGAGGCCAATCATGGAGTATGTGGTTCAGGCTTGGTCACCCTGGTTATAGAAGGACATCAGCCTCTTGCAGAGAATATATCTTCGGACCACCAAGCTCGTATGAGGTTTAAAGCACAAACAATATTAAGATCGTATTACAAGTCTCAATCTCTTCGATTCTCGCTACCGCCGTCTTAGAGGTGATTTGATTCTTATGTTCAATATAATGCATACCCCCAACCATCCCCTGAATGAACTATTCACACGACTACCACCCAGAACCAGCCGGATTCACGACTATACAGTACATATTCCCGACTCGAGACTAAACTGTCGAAGGTACTTTTATTCTGTACGTGTATGCTTTACCTGGAACTACCTACCTTGTAATGTTGCACATTCACCCAACTTGGATATATTCAAATCGAATTTGGACAATTTCATGTTGACCAATCCAAACTTTGAACCCATATATTTTACACCATAAAAGCTTTGAACTTTGAAACCAGTTTCTGTCCAATGAATTTTTACTTGATTCCTGAACTGCTCAGTAAGCAAACCAATCCCGTTTTTCTACCCATGTTATTCGTAATTCCCATATTATTCTGCGGTTTTTGTCAAGCTATATGCTTTTTAGACCATTAAAATAGTATTGAATTGAATTGAAACCTTTGGTGTAAGTGCCGGGGATGTGAGCACTCTAAAACAGATCATTTCCATTGATTTGATTGGTTGACTTCGATCCACTGTGTGGGTCGGTAATCCAACGTTTGGCTGTTTCAACCTACCGTAAATACCCGCGTATAGGACGCACTTTATTTCTTCATAAGTTGCCCTAAAAACCCAGGTGCGTCTTATCCATGGATACTTTTATTATAAAAATTAAGCATTTATCATAATATCAAAAATTTATTATAAAAACCGGTACAATATTTATCAATATTTATCCTCGTCGTCACTGTCTTCATTCAACAAAGCAGCCCACTCCTGTTGCGTTATGCAATCATCATGATAGTCCAGCTCTTCCTCCCTCTCGTCGTCACCATCGTTGTCTGGGTCGTCCATCCAGAGAATATCGTCTTCCGTGCCGTCTAACATGTTGCTGATAGAACATTTCTTGAATCCCTTCACCACGGTCTTGATTGGCAATTCTTTCCAGGTATCTACTATCCATTGGCAGATCGTAGGCATGTCAACTTTTTTCATGTTGCCGCACTTGGTGAAAGTATGCTCACCATTAATCATCCATTCGGCCCATTTCTGCTTTAATGCTGCTTTGAATGGCTTATTCACGACGACATCCATCGGTTGCAGAATACTGGTCATGCCGCCGGGGATGACGACGAGGTCTGTATTGTGCCGCTTCAATTTTGATTTAACATTGTTAGTTGTATGGCATCGGAAGGCGTCTAACACCAGCATCGATCGCTGTTTCTCCAGACCACCTTTACGTTTCATCCATACTGTTTTCAGCCAATCGTCCATTAAGCTGTCATTGAACCATCCTTGTTCTTGCACCCTGACTATCACACCACTCGGGAACTTGTCTTTAGGCATGGTTTTCCTCTTAAAGACGACGTACGGTGGTAACTTCGTGCCATCAGCCATACACCCAAGCATCACGGTGAACCGGTTCTTTTCATTTCCAGTCGATCGCATAGTGACAGACCTTGCACCTTTAATGCTTATTGTGGTCTCTGATGGCAGGTCGAACGTCAGCGGAGTCTGATCGGCGTTTCCAATCTGGCTCATGTCGTAGTCGTATTTCTGACGCATCTTGATGACATAACTTTGAAATTTCATTAATAAATCCTCGTGGTCGCTGGGTAGTCGCTGACTAATGGTAGTTCTTCGTCTTATTGATAGGTTATTTCTTCCAAAAAATCTCCTGCACCAGTTCATCGACGCCTTAAAATCTGCAATGCTTTGCTCTTTCGCCAATCTTAGTGCCTGTAAAAGAACGGTAGTGGTGCTGACCCCCAGACAGTCTCGACGAGTATCTTGAATCCATTTAATGAGCGCCTTTTCCAGGTTAGGGTGGTGAGCCTTCGAGCCTCTGTTCGCCCTCTTCACCTTTCGCATTTCTTTAATGTTACTTTCGGCTTTTCTCCATTTTCTGATCATGCATTCAGTCGGACCAAATTGCCGCTCAGTTGCCCGGTTCCCGTGTACGTTCGCGTACTTGATCACTTCCATTTTAAAGTTTGAAGTATAGCTCTGTCGTTTTGTCTTCGTCATGTTGAAGGGTAATAATGAACTGTATCTTTAAAAACACCGGTAATAAGTAGAATAATTATACTGCTGATGTGTAATATCATGAAAGTGTAATATCAACCAATCGTGGAGTAGTATTTGACTCTCGTTGGAGCAGAAACTTTTCCTTAAAAAATGTCATCCAATCATTCGACATGACGACCAAGAATGAGAAGTGCACTTTCCACGATAGTCTACATAGGCTAGACAGACATCTGCTGACTGACAGGATGAATGAGTCAGCAATCAGCACACACGACGATCATAGCGATTGTATGGAGTTCACCGTGATTGACTTAACTTCACCGTTTCCATAAAAATTAATGGAAATTAAGGACTAAAAGTAGGATGCGTCCTATACATAGGTACACCGTTTTTCCATCGTTTTTAGGGTCAAATATCCACTGCGTCCCATACATGGTATCGTCCTATACGCGGGTATTTACGGTAATTAACAGTGGCATTCAAGTGTTTTTAGGCTCTCTGATACTAATCTTACTATCTCCACCTGATGACAGCCGTTGACCGCCGTTGTGGTGTGTAAGTGCAGGGGGTGTTAACACTTCAAATACGAAAATCATTTGTAGAGAGAAATACTAATGATTTTAGCTTGAAACTATACCCGAAGTCAATTGTAAGTATTTCACTTTCTGTAATTTGAATGAATACGTTGCATGACAGCATTTGTGAACCGAATGACTAGTAAATCGTAAACAAATTACGCCTGTTTCTAAAGGAGTTGAGTGAAACCTCAGAATGGTTATGCTTTATATACCCTTTCGTTTTAAAATTAACGTTCAACATCGGTCTCCGTGCTGTTTGGTTCACGAGACTCAAATTTGTGATCTCACGCGAATAACATGTGCTAGCTTGAACGTCATCTCCGCGATTATACGTCTGTGAACGAGCTTGGATGAATTAATCTTAACTCGATAACATCATGATACTCCACTTCTTCGGAAAATACGAGTAAATAGTTTGGTTATATGATATATCGATCCTAACATCAGGTTGAATCATGTAATTCTTGGATGAACATGAATTTTATAGAACAACGTAGATAAAGCTGGTTTGATTAACTCGCAAACTGGGGAAGACTAGATATTGCTCTCAGTCGCAGAATGTAGGTCTTGAAAATGCGATCGACAGACCGCGGTGAGAGCTGCATGAGTCGTGCTATTTAGTTATTTGGCGAAAACGCCAAAATATCCGCCGTAGCATACCGAGCAGCTCCGATGCTCTTTTGTAAACCGCTTCGCATTGTAAACCATTTTTCAATCTACTGTAAATCAAGACACCTAGGACCTTTTTTTCCACTGTGTACTCCAGCATTTGGTCCCCGAGCTTGTATGGGTAGGAAAAGTCAGGATCGCGGCCGATTAGCATGATCTTAGACTTTTGTTGATTGAATCTCAGGTTATTTTCTGATGACCAGTCGAACAAATCATTCAGGTCGTTTTGTAGCAAAATACAATCATCAGCATGGCTGATGCACCTCATTATTTTTGGCATCAACAAACAGAATTATCTTACTATCGTTTGGTATCGGTAAATCGTTCATTTTGATCAGGAACAATATTGGTCTAAGCCCCGATCCTTGTAGAATACCGCTAGTGTGCTTGTAATGTAATCTATGAACGACTCTGACCGAAGGAGGACAAAAACCGATCGGGAGTCCATAATCAAGAAAATAAAGTTTGTAATGAATCGGCTATAGCACGTTTTTTGGTAAGGTTTCGCGTCTGAACACAAAAGTTTCGTCAGCCCAAGGGTGTCGGTACGAACAGTGTTTAGGTTTAAATGGCCTTTTCTTGATCAATCCTGAGTTCTCTAAGATAGGCAGGCGAGATCAAGACAATTGATCAGAAGCGAATCGTTACAAAAAACTTGCGAAAACCGATTCATTGCTAATGTTTTTCATGATTAGTTAGTTATGGTTATGCATTATTTCATAAGTCAACTAATTATACTATTCCTCGTTAAATCTCCTTAAACCAAATGCTGAGGATTTTCAAAATGGTTCGTTTTCAATGCTATTCGTTCAATCGCAAACAATTATTGATTTTGTGTTCATTACCGTATATCGCTTCTTTCAAACTCGTTTCTTACATCAAGCCACACGTAATGATCTATTTCCGTAAAATGTGAATATAACTTACATTTCTGGAAATTTCGGATGACCCGCCAAATAGCAGTGCCTCACCGCCACGATACCATCTGAAGACACGTTGACGTCCTTTGATGTTTCGGTTTCGTTTTCGGATCCCGACTGATAATGCTCCCTGGTATCAACTTGGGCGCCCAGGAATGCAGGGAATCCGACACCGAACGCTAAGATCCATATGAGAATGATAGAAAGCACGACGGTACGTTGACTGGAACGAATTCTCAAGGGGAACATGATGGCAATGTATCTGGAATTGATGGATCAAATATAGCGGTGATTTACCAAAATATTGATTAATTCAAGGATCGGCATTTATGGTAGAATGAGTTAATTGCTAAGCAATGTTAAATGGTATGTGTGCATATTGAAGAGAACATTCTGAATAAGAATACCGCGTTTTATCGTTCAGGAGTTTGTTGTATGTACACGTGGTTTTACCAGCCAATGTTCCAATACACCGGATGCTAATCCACGTTTCCAAACGACTGTGTTATTAGGCCAAGACGGGTCATTGAGTTAAAGTGATTCAAGGTAATTCAAGGTTTTCAATGTTCTAAAAAGCAACAAGCTTAACAACAACCATAGGATGGTTAAAAATTTAAAATTTAAGTGTATAAACAATATAAGGAAATAGATTAAACAGTATATAAATGTTCTGGAAACGAATAATGCAATAAAAATTCGTCTAATTTCGTTTCAAAAATTCATGCAAGCTAGTGGAGTGAGCAACGGTTGAAGGTAAACTGTTCCAAGTAAAACAGACACGGACAGAATAAAAATACCTTCTACAGTTCAGTCGGGAATGGGGTACGACCAGCACATATTCATGGGTCCGATAATTTCTCGTATCCCTTCACGTGAATAAATCCTGTAAGGGATGGTTCGGGGTATGGAATGTTTTGTAAAGTAAGATAAGGTCTCCTCTGATTCGTCGATAGGGGAAGTCGAACAGATTCAGCTGAGCTATCCTTTCTTTATATGGTTTGTTTCGGATGTTGAGAACTAGTTTTGTTGAGCGGTGATGGATTCGCTTCATAAGTTCCATATCCCTCTTGAGCCACGGAGGCCATGACTGCACACCGTATTCCATGACTGGTCTCACGTATGTATTCATGATCCTTGGGAATATCTTGGGCGAAAATTTCCCAAATACCCGTTTTAGTAGATTAAGAACACTTGTTGCTTTTTAAAGGCAGTGTTATTTTTGAAGTGATGATTTTAAACGTGAGCATATCCATGAAAACACTTGTGATATTGAGTGTATGTTAAGTTTGTCAAAGTGTTTGAAGTTTACGAAAACTTCGTGTACACAAAAAAGCCCAATTTTTCGGTTTTTTCTTTTTTTGATGAAATTCCCACTGCCAACCTTTTAACGCAAAACAAAGATGCATCTTTGCTAGTCAGTTTTCGATACGCGTTTGTTGATTAATACTTCGACATTGTTGAATATCGATTTTTGTCATTACTGCACATCCAGTGCACGAGATCCATGAGGCCTGTAGATAGCTGCTTTCCCCACGAAGTGTATTCCTAAACTCACACGCAATAATTGGCCGATAGAAGACTGTTTTGAAACTGAAGACCACTCAAACTATCTGAATCATTTGAAAAATCCTACCTATATAACTTTTGCAAGCTCCGTGTAGTTAAATTACTCCGGTCGTGTAAACAAATAGAGCTATTTTCTCTTCCTTTTCTATCGACACACACAACCATATGAGCACTATCACTAGTGAACGTATTCGAAAGCATCAGCTTTAACGACATATCCGGGTTTGTAATCTATTTACATAAAACTTCACAGTGCAATTGGTATTGTTTGAAGTCATTTGTAAGAGCAACACCATGTGGATCCCATTATTTGGAGTAGACTAATAGTAAATCGTGCAAATAAAACTTTTAAATTTGTTTCGCTAATCCACCTGGCTTCTTCCAAGTTACGCGAGTAGTGATCACGTTGTCTCTTTCGTTTGAAAGCATTTAGTCGCGAAAAATGCAAAGAAATTTGAGTGCAATCGATTAGAGCGGGTTTTAGGTAACGCTCCATTTCTGATATAGAAGCATCGTTCAACCAATGGTGATTGTCGAGACAGGCTTCCATGAGCGTAACATATAGGAAAGTGAAAACTATCCCTGATTCACCTGAAGACTGAGACACCTAATCTAACGTTACGAACAACATCTACAAAATAATATTCAAGGATCCAGATCCTGCATACGCTTGAAACAGTGGAAGAATAGTAAACAAGGTGCCCATGTATGCCACTGTTGGATAAGATTGGTACGACCAACTTGTTCAATCACATGAGCCCACACTCATGTAGACAGGGTTTGAACCCACGACCATTAACAAAAAAGCTCATTTGCATGCTGTTGGCTGTCGTCAGGTTGGGACAGTAAAATCAGGATCTGAGAGTCTTAAATGTTAAGGAAGCAAAACAATGTTTAACTACAGAAAATCTTGTCATATTTGATGAATATTATCTAGCGATTATTTTTCTAATCAAAACATTGATCATGTAGTTCGTTTTTTTATTGGATATCCGATTTATCCACTGTTTCAAGGCTCACTGAACCTGATCTTATTGTCTCCATCTGACGACGGCAAACAGCCAGAAACCGGTAGTAGTGTGTAAGTGCGGAGGATGTGAGCAACACATCACTTTGGTCATCCATACTCACCTTGAGTGCTTAACCAAGAATCACTATGTGATTCTGTGTTTGAACATCGTGGTTCGTTGCATGAACCTTATGTAACAGTGGCATTCAAGTATAACTTTGTTTAACATCCCAGTTCATTTTGAAAATTGGTGATTCTTACTCGAAAGAATTCACTATCACTGCTCATGTCAGTAAATTATTCACCGTAAACTCTATCACATTCATGTGTTTATTAAGTGTGAACTGATTTCACAAAAATAACTAGCATGTATACATTGATGATATCTGTATGTTTTGGAAAATCACGCACAAGGAAACAAAATAATTAGAACGTGATCGAAACAATTATTCACAGTCTGATGAACCTTAGACGAACAAGCGTGGGTGTCTTTCGAGGCGGGAATTGGTGTATGCGTCCGAATATATTTATTTCCCACCAACTTTTTGACGTAGATTAATTATTTTCAGGCTTCGTGAGGGATATTCACCCAAACACAGCATGCTAATATCGTCCATAAAAAGAATAAGATTGTGATTCTACAAAATCAGTGTGGACCGTTATCATCTTCAAAGTTTCTCGTTTATTAACGAATTAATGATGTTAATGTAATATCAAGTACAGTTATACAGCGCAACCGGTTTCTGTCAGTTATCTGTCATCAGGTCAATACAGTAAATACTATTTTCTGTGAGATTTGAAACAGTGGAAAAGTAGTGAACAAATTCATACTAGGTAATCATTTCTACTAAGATTATGTAAAAGAAACCCGAGGTGTCCAAATACAGAATCAAAATGTGATTTCCGTTCGAGGCGCGAATAATGACTGATGCATTGTGTGATGCACACAATCCCCGCAAAACAACCATAAACGATTTTTGGCATATCACACTTGCGGTACAAAGACGGTTTTAAAAGAGACAGGAAAGCTTTTGACATTAACGCTACGAGTTGAGAAGATCTTGCTCTCAATCGCTCGCATTCGAGGCTCTGTGTAAGGCATCTTCTACAAGCACGGGAGAAGTAGACGTTACACTCACCTTCTAATCGTAAACACAGAGATTGAATTGAACAGCTGTGTTCAACCCGGATAAATAACTGGTACGGGTGTTGTGTCATTTTTAATCGAATATTGAAATTGGAAAGATTAGGTTCCAGAGTATCGTAACCATAGTCATGTTAGGCTAAACTGCGCTGGTTGCGCAATGGATAGCTTGTTTTGTCACTTAACTTCATTATCCGGGTTAGAAATCACACCAAGATTGCACGTTTTGTGAAATGTGCTCTGCCACATAACCCCACCATACTCCGCTGCATTTGCACCACACACACACGCACAGCCAAGGACGATTACGTGCGACGGAAATGCATGCAAATACAAATTTCTATTCAAGCCGGTAAGATTAACCTTATCAAAATGTGCGTGTGGGCATATGTGATTAACCCGGTCGGTCGGGCCAACATTATCTAAAAGTGGCGTACAATTTCATGCCTTGTATTATATTCTTCTTAATAGTATTGAAGCGGGCAGGGAAAGAGGCGGGGACTGATTACGTCCAGGCATTTCAGCGCAACGAGTGGACACTTATCACAAAATTCAGAACCACAGTCCAACAATAACCACGTTATCCCCAACCCCACTTTTCCCAGCAACTTGAACATTGCCCCGGATTCATCCCTGAGGTCAGCCTCTCCAACGCTAACCATGTTCACCAACGAATTTCCCCACACAAGGAAAAATAGACTGGTTAAACTCGTCGGTGACGTCTGTCTGTCTGCTTTCATACGATTGTGATGTACATCCATGGTCGGCATCGACCGACGGAGGCCAACAACAACAACAAAGTCGTCTCTTACGTATAACAAAACGCATGCCTATCTTATATAGGTAAACCAAGTAACCATGACACCGTTCGTAAACGTGTCTATCCAAATTGTCACTCCGATCTGATTTGCCAATCGATATGTACCAACTTGTACGATTTAATTCTTTACCACACAGGGCTAGTTTGACCGAACTCCGTCAAGGACGGTCCCAAGCCCGTCTGAGAAAGGAGGAGGGTTGGGCTCAGGGCTAGCAAACCTATCCCGTAAAACCTACATTGCTACGGAAACGAAGACAACAGATCCGTGGCTCGGTCATGTATACAGAATGGATCCCAGTTCGCATACGAAGGTAGCCTTTCACTGGCGTCCGCGATGTAAACGAAAAGGGGACGGCCCAAGGAAAATTGGCGCAGAACGTTGGAACGCGAACTACATGCACAAGGATTCGCGGTGCAGACGGCAACGGAAGCAGCGACAGACCGGAACCACTGGCGTGAAGTTGTCTTCGCCTCATGTGCCACCCGGCACGGAGA